>JAJHUR010082102.1:0-11431 GCA_027495735.1 Lutjanus campechanus
TGACTAAGCAGCATGCACGGATGCAAAATAAAAATTATCAACAATTCCACTCAAGGAGGAGAACATACAGATATTTGTGTTGAAATATAGAGAGTAAAGGTTAAAGTTGTCAGAAAAAAACATAGATACGTGAAAAATCTGCTTACTAACAGTAACAAAGTATTTGTGCTTTGTTATTTCCCACCTCTGTGTCTGGGAGCATCTCATTCAGACACTAAAGGGCACCTTGTGCATCAGTATGAAGTACAGAGTTCAGACAAACAGTCAGTCTACAAAACCAATAGCGTACTTCATTCAATACCTTTTTTTGAAGGTTCTTCTTAATGAAGAAAGCTGTGTGGTGATTGGCTGTGAGCGAAAACCATATAAATAGTCTTTCTTTTTTTCTGGGTCTGGGTACAAAAGTTCATGTAGATGTGATCATTTTAGGCTGCAGCTCAGAGCCGTAACACCGACTCAGTAGACCTGAAAACATTTGCAGCAGACACCGTCGACCACTACAAAGACCTTCCTGGGGATGCTGGGATTCCTTATGAACAGCCTGATGAATATTCAGGTCACTGTTCACACTGCTCGTGTTCGCTGATGAGGTGAGTCCAGGTAAAAACACATTTTCCCTTTTCTGCAGTTTTGAATACCAATTACCACACAGCGGGAGATAAAGACCTGCAGACCCAACAGGTGGAGGGTCTCGAGCTTTAAGGTATCTTCAGGTTTTTAATGAAGCTGTGTGTCCAATATTTTATACATGCAGTGTGATTAAAGGTAATGGAGGGAGACCACCTCGTCACGCTCGCCTATCAGTGGTTGATGTCTTGTATCACAGTGACACCAAGTGGACGTCTGGAGAACTGACAAAAAAGAAAGAAACTTGACTCACAACAGACATGTTACAGTTGAAAAAAGCACAGGTGTGAATAATAAAATGATCACTTCCATTCAGCTGTTTCAGTTTTTTACTACAATAAAAGTACAAATACCACACTGTTAGAATAATCTGTCATAAGTAAAGGTACTGCATTGAAAATGTTACTTCAGTAAAAATACAGATAATGAGGAAGATTATTGATTATAAAAAATAGTGAGAAATGCTGTCCAAATGAGCCAGAGCCCAAAGTGGCACCTTCACAATGTTTGTTTTGCCAACTAACAGTCCAAACCTCAACTTTATTACAAATACATTAAAATTATTTTAATAATTAAAAGGAAAAACGTAAAAAAGCAGCTAAAGGAACAAAACATTTATTCACACATAGATCATATGTAGCATTAACTGTAAATAATTCAACTGAAAATAATTATTACACATTTAGCTAAAACCTATAATAACAATAAGGAGTTTCAGGCTTGTTTGTTGCGTGTTTCCAGTGATGAGAAAAAAGGTCGTCCACCATGATGATCATTTTCACAAAGTTGTCTAATTGTGTCAGTAGTGACATAATATATAGGTCAGCAAGAAAACTGTTTTCCCAACATTTGTTAATGCGTGTGATTATTATATAATAAGAAAACATGTATAATTCTGCATTCCGCAGTCTTTTGTGGCTTTTGAGGTTTGGGTGTATTTTGAAATTCAATGTCAAGAGAAATTTAAAAAACTGACTGTCCGAGGTGTTATGGATGTCGGTTTTAACAAAATCCAGTCTGTCCAGTCTGGGTTTGATCCATGATGAATGAATTTCAAAGTCTGAGTCCAATGAAAAGGGCGAATGGCTCCAAGACACAAAGTCCAAATATCTCTGACCCAGTTGTGCAGTGTGTTGAGGGATTGTCACACAGTCGTGGCTTCAAGCCACAGCCGAGGCCGGTGTCCAAAGCAAAGACTCATAAGCTCTAAGGAAAGAGGAAGAAAGGAAGACTACATATCTGACAACTTAAGTTTCGACAGAGAATTTAATAAACTGGTGTCCAAAAGAAAAATCTGAATTAACTCTAACCCATTAGGTCGAGTAGGTACAGCACAGCCTAGAACTTCAGAGGATCTGGGTTTGATCCTTTGGGTAAATTTTTGAGGGCTGCTGTCCAAAGCAAAGACTTATAACCTTTAAGGCAGGAGCTCCAGTAATCTGATGAAATTGCTTACACTGTTAGAGAGTAGCGTGAGATGTTTGAGGTTGTTGGAATTTTGAAAGCTGGTGTCCAAAAGAAAGTGAAAAGCTCTAAGAAAGAAAGCTGAAGTATCTCTGACCAATTAGCTCAGGAGAGTAGTGTACTGCTCAGAAATTATGACCACCCAGTTTCATCCAGGAAGGAAGTTTTTGAGGCTCGTATTGATCGGAAAGAGTGAAAAATTCAAAGAAAAGGAGTCCAAATGTCTCTGACCCAATAGCTCATTTTGTTGAAGGGCTGCCATGAAGTTTTAAGGTTGTGGGCTCAGTCCATGAGTTAGTCTTTGAGATTTGCAAGCTGCTGTCCAAAGTAAAGACTCACAAGCTTTAAGAGAGATATCCCAGGTATCTGATGAAGTTGCTCACATTGTTAGGTTACTGCTTGGGAGGTTTGAGGTTGGGGGTTCAAATCCCCACTTCTTTTAGTCAGTTTTGAGAGCAAGTGTTGAAAAGAAACAAACCCAAAAGTATGCCTGATCTGTAGAGCATTGCTTGGAAGTTTTGAGGATCTTGGTCTGATCCTTGGATGAAAATTTTGAGGCCTTTATCCAAGAGAAAGAGTGAAAAGTTCTAAGAAACAAATGTCAACTGTCTGATCCAGTAACTCAGATTAATAGAGAGCATCTGTCAGGTTCTGGGTTCGATCCTTCTAACTTTCTGTGAATTTTGAAGACCAACGCCCAAAGTGAAGACTTAAAGGCACTCGGAGAAGAGATCCCAAAGTGAAGGAGACTTAGTGGTGTGGTGGGTTTGTTCCCCACTGTGAGGTCTCAGAGGAGCAGGTTTGAGTCCTGCTGTGGTGGGAGAGGAAGCTGAATGAATAGTGTAGCAGCAAAAATGTCAAGACTTGAAAAAGTTTTTATAACTGTGGGAAGATTCACATGGTGCTGGTGAGTGACATATTATGTAATGTTTTAGGCTCAGAGGTGTGTTTAGGTCGTGGATGTTCAGTCATGATGAGTCTTGTGTGATTAAGCAGAGTTTCCCCTCCTCCACACAGAACTTGGCTTAATCTTCTTTGACAAAGAGTAAGACCTCAAGGTCAAGGACCAGGCCTGCAGGAATCAGAGGTTGAACAATGTTAAGTACCAATTGATGGTAATCGCAGACTTGTCAGCTACTTATCTCACTTAACTATCCTTCAAGTTGTTCACGACTGTAGAGAAAACATTGGCAGGTTTTGAACCCAGTAGCTGAGAATGCTTCAAATTAACCCTACCCACTCCTTACTTATTGAGCTAATCATGAGGACAGCAGAACATAGGCATCTTGTGTTTTACATATGAGCATCCCATCTTACTGAGCTACACCAGAGACTTGGACACTCTCTAACTAATATTAGAGAGTGTCCACTGGGATATTCACACCAATCCACTATTGAGTTTCTCAAAAGTGCATTTGCATTGAAGGCGTAGTAAAGGATTTTCTGAAGGAGGAACTTGTTGATAGTTTATCACCTACAGTGGACGACGGTCGACTCACCCATTGTTTGGAGAATCAGAGAGGAGCACCAGCATGCAAGCAAAATATATTTACCCACTTAGAAAAGCCCATCTAAAAATATCAACATCAGTTTAAGTGTATGCTATATTTAGAATATTTTCACAGCTTTACCTTGCTGTCAGACAGCTGTTTCTGACAGGAAGCTGCTTTTATAAAGCCAAACATGGCTCTTTCTTCCTAAACAGACTCTATTGGCAAACTACTGCATCAGTTGGTTTGTTTGCTTGTTTGTTAGTTGTGTGAATTTGGCAAATCCAAACTAAACTTTAAAAACATCCAAGTCACATTAAGTGACATCCGTTAACTTGCGTACAGACATTAAAACAAGTCTACATGTGTGTGCTGTGTCTTCTTTACACTACTTAACCTGACATATTTTATGTGTGGCATTTGGACGCATCTGCTCTCCAAAGAAGTTAATGGGAACGATCGATGCATCACCTGCAATGTGAAAGTGTAAAGTCGTGTTTGAAGAGACAGGACTGATCCAAAACTCCTCTTTGTCTCTGTTAGTTTGTCCAAACTCCTGCCGAGTTAACCTGGAAGTGAAGGTCGCTCTTGTAAAAAACTCCAAAAATATACAGTAGTTTATGCTCATGACTGTGTTCTCACGGAATCTCTAAATCTTTTTAAGATTTGTGAATCTGTTTACAACATGTGGACTAGTTATGATTCAGATTTGTTTTTCCTGAGTACTTTTATTGTTAATGAGCTGTGGGTGTGGTGCTCACTGATCAGCTCAGGCCGCAGCGCTGCTGGATGTCACTCTATAGTTTGCAATTCAAATTCCTCTGCAGCGCCAGAGTAAAAGTTTGAGGAGAGTGAGGAGGAACATCGAGAGAATCTGTCTCACCGACTGCAGGTGAATTTTCTTTCTGACACTCAGTCCGTCTCCTGATGATTCTGCTGCCGGATAATTAGTCCGCTGAGGTTTCTGACGAAACACCTCACTCCTCTGTGAGACAATACTCCCCCACAGGAGACGCAGCGGAGCCTGAACAGTGTGTAACGATCAACGCTGCTCAACAAGCAAAGAACATCATCGTACGGAAGAGTAAATAAAGAAGAAACACAAAACTAATGCTGAAATTATTGATCCGTGCCACAGCACTTCTTCCATCATGTCTGATTGTATTTATTTGCAGCGGCTCAGATTTTGTTATGCACAAATTTAATCATCCTGCTTGACCGAAATTGTTAAACTCAGTATAAACAAGAGTCTACAGTCATGCTAACAATTCTCTGAGGCTGCAGCACAATGGGTGCACAGTGGTGCTTTGTGGTTTTTTATCAGGTATAATATTTACTATGATCACCATCTTAGTTTAGTGTATTAGCACGCTAACATTTTCTGATTAGCTGTGAAGCACAGACTGTATAAAAGAAGTGGATGTGATCTCTGGGTCCAAAAAGTTAGTTTGCCTTAAAACTGCAATCCACCGGTTGCAAACAGGAGTCTAATAGTATGTAAGCATAATGAGAAAATGACCGTACTTCTCATTTGATTTATGACATCAGTAAACAGTTTTCTAATGACTTTATTGTCTCAATGACTAGTTTCAAGTCTTTTTCTACATTGGACAATACTCATTCAGTAAATTATGGTCCCATTTAAAGTAAAATAGACAATGAATCAGGGTATGTTTTAGGGCGTGGGTACCCTGTGGTTGACAATCAGATCCAATCAGGATATCCCCTCCCAGCTCCACCCTCTGAAACAAGGTCACTTTTGGCCGATTTTATGACTCCATGTTTAGTGGTTTTGAACATTTACACCTGTATAAGCTGTATAAGTTTGGTTGCTTTATAATTTATGTACTTGCTTTTTCTTTTAGAATTGTTTGCTTGCTTTACTTTTATATTTGTCTAATATGTAACTGAATTGTAAATTAAAAAGCTTTGAAATATTTATCATTTTGGACAGTTGAACAGTTTGAAGGATCACTTTAAACTCTAGTAATCCCATTTGTCATTATTTTCTCCATCAAAATAATAATTGGTTAAAAGAGGTACTTATCCTCAGAAAGACCAAAACAACAGAATAAACAACAATAACTACAACCTGGTCATAAGTCTTTATTGAAATGATCTGCATGCATCAACAATAAAAACAGATATGTACAAACAGGAGATAAAAGGTTTAAGGCATCAGAATCATGCAACCAAATAAAAGCAAACCACAGTTTTTGTATTTTGTTTGAGCGGTTTAACTTCAAATCACCCACACTTTGCATAAAAGCTGCTCAATTTCAATAAACAAATGACATCAGAGAGTAGAAACCTGCAGCAGAGAGATTTAAAAATACCAAACAATGAACATCATGATGCCAAGAGTTATTGTAATAAAGGTTCTGTACATTAAATAAGAAGCTACAGCCAGCAGCCGCTTCGCCGAGCTTAGCTTAGCATAAAGACTGGATGCTTTTGTAATGCAAACTATGTGATGTTTGTTAAATCAGCTCAAACCTGAAAAAAAAAAAACTGTGGTATGTACCTTTAAACAGTTTGTAGCACCAGAACACTGTGTTTTTTTTAATTAGTTTGGTTTGTTTGTTTGTCTGAGCTTCATAAACAGAAAAGTCTTCAGCTGCAGACACACACACACACACACACACACTCAGTTCACTACTGAGCATCATTCAGTGTTTTTACACAACTTGTCAGCTTCACACAGACGACTTTATGAGTCTGGAGGAGAAATCGTTTTGAAACTTGCACTTGCAGAAACTTGCAGAAACTTGCAGAGACTCGCAGCCAATTTCAGTCTCTGAATGGCTGATCGGTGCATCCTTAGTCCCTTCGCAGTAGTTTTACGTCTCTTTGTGGCTGTTTTCTGTATCTTTGTGGTCATTTTAATTCTCTCTCTCTAATCGACAGTCAAGGTCGCCTGGCGAAAATGTTGAACCGGGCGCAACTTTTGCCAGACAGGAGATGTCATCCTGAAAAACGCTGCAATGACCAATCAAGTTCACCAACTTTTAAAAAGTCCATAAATTTCCCCTGAGGGAAAACAAAGTTAAAGTTGACAGTCATACTAAACACTGAATGATGGCCGGTATGTATCACAGAAACAGTTTGGCTGCGTCATAGACTTCAGTCATCAGCAGAGACGAGAACAGTGACGAAACATGAGCGTTGAAACATCCACCTACAGAAGGAGGAGGCACTCTGCGCTCTCGCTCCGCTCTCATTTCAAGACACCACAGAGAGCAGCAAACCAAACTCTCCTCTAAAAATGAGGTTCAATTCTTTCTCCTCTTATCTGTTTGCCTTCAGGGCCTCCAGTTTGACGCTCTTTACCCAGTTGGTGCTGAAATATTTCATTAGTGGTGTCAAGTTTTAACAAATATCGTGAGGAAAAACTCACCGTTAAGACTTAAGAAATACATTAAAAATATAGAAATTTACAAGGTAGATATACAACACTGAGTGGAAGAGACCTTCCACCAGTTACTACAGAAATAATAAACATTTGTATACAGTAATCAGAAGTAAGATCATTTATATCATTAATTATCATTAATTCAAAGTAAAATCATGGGATAGGCCTATGGTAAGAATCCATATAGGTCTTGAAATGATAATTAACAAAGTGAATAAAGTGCATAAATCTTTTTGAAAGGTTGTATTTGTTTATAACATTTCCACCACACTGAGTGTAGCCTCTTTTGTTTTTGTTTTAGCCAGCATTCAAAAATGGGTACTGCATTCCAGATTCAAAATATCAGAGCGACTTGATCAGCTGTTTTTAACTCTGTCAGTTGTTTTAATGATTTCTCACAACTTAATAACAAACATCCGGCATTGATTTTAGCTCCATGTAAAGTCAATAAACACGGCCAAAACAAAAACACACGTTCCACACCGGAAACTTCAAAGGAGAGCGTACAATCAGTATCAGTATTTCAAGTTATTGTGTTTCTTTAATCTCTGATGACACATCGTGGTCATTTTATGATTTAGTGCAGTACGTACGTTTGCTTTCAAGTATAAGTCTATTTTTTACTGTCAACAAATCCATGAAAAGATCAAAAACAACACTGAATTGACTGTTTAGAGTGATCAAGTTAAGTTACTGTTGTTCAGTCCTGGTGGTTCAGAGTCACAGTTTTGTCACAAAGCAACAGAAAAACAGAAAACACCAGATTAACTGCTCGAGATTTGATCCCTTGTGCACACATATGATTTTTGTCAACAAAAGTAAATACTTGTATTGACAAAATGACTAGTATTGTCTTATTTGAGACGAGTAATAAATAGAAGTGCACCACTAACGAACAAAATATTTTGGGTGTATTTCCTCTTGAATGGCAGACTTTGTTGGAACTATGACGATGACTATTGTCGTCACTGACTCGAGTAAATCGTTTCCACACAGCTCTCAAGTTACACTACTGTCCTGTCTGTGTGTGACCTAAAAATACTGAAGGTCATTATTTATTCAGAACCGATCCCCATTCAGAAAAGGGTCTCAAGTGGCACGCCTTGATCGCAGCTACTCCGAATACTTTACACGCATTATCAGACGTGATTATAAGCTGCAGAGTTGAATCATTTAAGCCACAAACCAGGAAGTGAACTCTAACCATTTTGCTGTCTACCATTTTGTTTTTTCCTGAGATTTGTTGACAATAAGAAATCGTGACCACCTCCAGCCTCCTTTAAATCCTATATAAAGGATTTAGATTACTGTTTAAATACAGAAAGCTGGTTATTAAGGTCACTGATGGTGAAATGTGAACCGTGAAATCAATGCTTTCATATATAAAACATCTTCTTGCATTATTGAACACATCTCTGGAGACCCTCAAAGAGAAAGGAAACGGTAAATAGGAAAATCTGAAGATGTAGCAGAACACCTCCTTATTTTTTTTAAAATGACAATAGACAGAAGCCCCATTTACACTCGTCATTTCAAACATCTCACACCTTTAATTGTCAAATGACGTACTTCTCTGTAGTTATTTTTGTCTCTTTGCAGTCATATTGTGTATCTTTGTACTTGTTTTACATCTCTTTGTAGTTATTTTGCATTTATTTGTAATTATCCTATGTCTCTGTAGTAATTTTCCATCTTGTTATAGTTGTTTTGCCTGTCTTTGTAGTCATTTTACATCTCTCTGTAGCTATTTTGTCTCTTTGCATTTATTGTGTCTCTCTTTGTAGTCGTTTTGTATCTCTCTGTAACAGTTTTTCATCTCTTTGTAGTTTGAATGTCAATTTAAAAGTAGTTATTTTGTCTCGTTGTAGTCCTATTCAGTATTTTTGTAGTCATTTTGCATCTAGTTTTGCATTTCTTTATAATTATTTTATGTCCCTTTGTAATCATTTTGAATCTTTGTACTTGTTTTACATCTCTTCGTAGTTGCTTGGCATATCTTTGTAGTCATTTTGCATCACTGTGTAATCATTTTGCTTCCTTTCGTAGTCATTTTCATTCTTTTATGATATCCAATAATTATCTAATCGATTGATGCATGAACTGAAGAAGTGTAGATGTGTTCATGTGAAAGCTGACAGACGTCAGTGGTGAAGTGGAATGCCGTCAAACTAGAGGCCTGACCCTTTAAAAAAGTGCACAAGTTTTATAAAATCAGTCAGAGCGAGTCTGAACTACAATGTCCAGACAGGAAACACAAACCTGTGCCTCTGTTCTTCTTCGGTCTGTTTCAGCTGATGATGAAGACTCTCGGCCCCTCCTCTCTCATAGGAGGAAGACTCTCTATCACCATGTTGTCCATCAGTCCGTATTTATCCTCTTTTTTATTCCTCCTGCCTCCTCCCTCTCCTCCATTTCCTTCTGTTTGTCCAGTGGTGGAAATCTGCTCCTCGAGCTCCTCCCTCTCCACGGGCTGAGACAGCTGACTGGTCAACTCCTTCATTGTCACCTGCAAGACATCAAAGCAAGTTTTATTCTCGTATCACAACTACGTGTTTTTCTTTGTGGCCTTACAACCTGCAACCAATATAGATTTCCACAGTTTCTTTATGTGAACTTTGATTAACTATACTCTCCAAAAGCGTAGGCCTGTGTGGAGACCAATTTATCTGATACCGTCATATGTGATGTTGAGCATGTTATTACACTAATCAGCTGCTATAACAGCCTCCAGTCTTCTGGTTTCAGGCTTTCTACCAGACGTTAAACCAGCTGCAGGTATTTTCTCCCATTCAGACACAAACACATTAAGAGTCATCACCAAGGACCGGAAACCGGAAAGCAAACAAAACTCAAAACCACAAAACTCTTCAAAGGCAAGAGGAGTTAGGAGAATCCAACAGTACCCTGTAAATTCAGCTGGATTTTGACTGTTTGTCAGCGATTATATCGTTCATCAAACTGCCCTGAAAGTGATTCCAGTGATGTCGCTGTTACAGTTGAGCTGTCCTCTGGACTCTGCCATCCACCTGAGTTAGAACATTTTTTAAAACTATACATTTATAGTTTTTGTTAAAGTTATTTTCCTTGGTGGGGGTGGCCCATCAGTGAGGTCCCACACTGATGTTGTGTGATAAGGTTTGGCTCTCGGTCCATGTTCCAGTTTCATCCCGAAGTAATCTCTTTAAACAGATATTTGCATATGAATGCAGAATCTGAGGGCAAGGAACATGATTTCGCTATCAGAAGCTTCCTGGTTTCCATTTGTCCAGGATGCAATGCAGAATGCACTGATCAAAATGTGATCTTGAAACCCATCAGCTGGCAATTTAGCTTTATAATTTATCGGCATTCATATGCAGATGTATATATTTAGAGAGACTGGCCTCCAATTTCATGTACCAAGTTGATGTAAACAATGTCTGAAGGTCTGAATATCCATTATCCAGATATCCACTGACTACACTGGAAGTGCTGAAATATTGGCTATTACTATTGTCATCACTTTAAGTGAAGCTAAATTTAAGGGGCGGGACCACCAACCTGCAGCTCTTTGAAGAGGTGGAGCATGGCCACGCCCACTACGATGACCAGGAAGGCTCCCAGCGTCGTGACAATGTCCACCGCCGCCATACTCCTCCACTCCTGGAAAAGGATGATGGAGGTGGACAGAACCACAGAGGTGAAGAAAACGTAGTAGATGGGGTAGACCAGCAGGGTGTTGAAGGTGTCCAGAGACTTGTTCAGGTAGTTCACCTGCAAGAACAAGAAAAAACACTGTTATAAGATTTTCAAACAATTTCCTGTCTCCTCTAATTTTATTTGTGATTTCTGATTCAGTGTCCGTGTACAGCTCAGACTTATGTCGTATTCAACTGAATGGTACGGCTCGGCTGGACTCGACTTCCTCGTTTTTTTTTTTTTGGTTTTCAATTGTCAAAAGTTGTGGATGGTACCTGGTACTTTATTCGGTTTCACTTCGTTTGAAGTTTCAAGTAAGCTGAGCCGATGCTAAACAATGCAGACCACTGACTGGTTAGAGTGAATCATTGTTTGCGCAACACAGACATCCACCACACTGACTGCAAATTATGACCGCAAAACTTTTTAGTCACTCGGCTCAGATTTATTTGCAAATGGCAGCCAGTAAAATCACACCACGGTTAAATGACAAAGCACAGACATTCCTTTGTGTGGTTGCCACTTTTCTTTGCATAACACAAGGAGGAAAAGAAGTTTACGGCTCACCTGTGTTATTATGGAAACGATGAGAGTGAAGAGCAGGATCCAGGTGAGAGGACTAGCAAGCACTGAAATATCATAAAACACTAGACAGAGAGAAGAAAGAGAGGATGATGAGTATCAAAAGAGTCATCCACAGATTTATTGTTTCACTTCTGTAACACTGTCAGACTAACAAAGGACAGTTAAAAAACAAAAA
>JAJHUR010082103.1:0-10524 GCA_027495735.1 Lutjanus campechanus
CACACACACACACACAAACAGGTGCAGGTGAGGGCGCACTCACAGATTGATGGACACGAGGCAACGCAAGCAAGCTGGGGGCAGCAGAGAGAGAACATGCTGTCATGGGCGACATGAGGGCAGCACCAGACGGGTCTCACACACACGCACACTCAAACACACAATACTGCAGGCCTCAGAGCAACACAAGCTCCCCCTTGTTAATGAACTGAACTGACTAGAGAGCCATGCTGAGAGCAGACCAACTACTGTACTTTAGGGAGGGCAGTTGGATCAAGTAGCTGGATGCTGTGGAGCCTCGTTGAAATCCACCAAGCAAGTTAAAATTGTTCCAGGTTGCCGCAAAATGACGGGTGAAGTCATAATCCTTGACATTTTTGCACAAATAAATGTGTTTTGGTGCTGCAGTGTTACCGAAAAGTGAATCAACCTGCACACTCGGCTGTTAAAAGCCTCTATTTGTGCTCCTAAATGCAGTTTTGGTTTAGTATGAATCAGAAATACAACATAAATGAGACTCGCTGTTTTTATTTTACACTGAAAAGACAAACGGATTAAAGTGATTTTCATCTAGATTGTCAGATGAGATCATCTTAAATGATAATGATCAAAAAATGAGAAAATCCTCAAGTTATACAAACCCTAAATTGAATTGCTTTTCACATATATAAAAAAGTTGGATGTTAATTTAGTCGTTTTGGCGATCGCTTCTTTTATTTATGTCATTGGTTCCCAACCTGAGGATCTGGACCCCCTAAAAGGTCCCAAGATATACTATCTAAGGGGTCATAAGATGATTATGGGAATAATGTTCATCTTTTAAGGTTTCTAAAAGTGGGTAACATTTCATTTTAAGCAAAAAAGTTTGGATTCACTCGGGTTTTGATTGAACATTGTCTGCATTTCAGGTTGGATGTCGTGTCCTCCGGAGCTAAAGAGGAAAAGGACCATTCAGACTGTTACCAGCGCCAACTTCAAAGGCCAGCATCTGTCATGATGTGGGGGTGCACATCTGTCACATCTGTGAAGGCCCCTGTTAATGCTGAAAGGTACGTACAGGTGTCGGAGCGACATATGCTGCCATCCAGACAGTCTTTTTCAGGGACGTCCCTTCTTATTTCAGCAAGGCAATGCTAAGACACATTCTGCATGTGTTCCAACAGCGGGGCTTTGTTGTATAAAGACTGGACTGTCCTGCCTGCAGTCCAGATCTGCCTCCTATTGAAAATGTACGGTGCATTATAAAGAAACAAGACTTCAACAAAGACCCCCTGGACTTTTAAGCAACTAATAACATGGCTGTAATGCTATAAGAAGGTCTGACAGTATTTTGGGATGATGCAACAACATCCTAACTAATAGAAACAATGCTCAAACCAACAAAAACAAAATCCATGTTGTAAAAAACATTAATCTTCCAATATTTGAAATAAATACAAATCAATTTACTGATTTGATTTGAAAAAATAAAAGCTCTATGCAAAGAAAATGACATGTTTTGTGCAGTTCGGGTGGTTAAAATGACACAACGGAACTTTTTAGAGAACATCCCCCATATTGTGATCGAAATGTCACCAATATATGCCAAAAAGAATCATTTTCTTTCTATTCTCATATTAAAATCCAATCATGTTCTCTTCCTGTAAAACAAAAGTTTTCAACCGTTACAGTTTTTCCCCAGTTGCCTGCACACATTTTCTGAATCTTTGTCTTATTTTCTCAAAATTCTTTACACAAAATCACAAACAAAACTGCACTCAACACCGTTTCACCTCCCTCCAAAAACTCCCTCACTGGCCTCCTTCATACTCAGTCCATGGGTTGTGGCCATGATCTCATCTTATACAACTGTCCTCCCTCGTTCCTGTCATCTTCTTCCTCTTTTCTTGCTTTACCATTGATCTCCATTTTCCTCCAAAGCAGGACAGTTCATCTGTTTTTTGCTTTTTTTTTGTTTGTTTTTTATAGTGCTAAAGTTCTGATTTCTAAGCAAACAAGTAAAGCAATCAAGTGAGGAGTGCGTGTTGCCAGTGCGTAAATAAAACTTGGCCGATTTCACTTTTACTTTGAGAAGTAATTTGCAAAAAAATAAAATAAAAATTGAGCGATTTGAGTCGAAAACAAAGTTGTAAAGCAGAAATTGTGATTGTAATTTTGCAGACTTTGACTGATTGTGTTTCACGTTTCCATGTTAGCGTGTAAACAAGTGTGAACATGAGCAGCGGTAGCCGGAGCAGACCCCTGCAGAAACTCAAAGGTCATCAACAGAAACGTGTTTGACTGACAGGGGATTCCTGCGTAGCGATGACCACGCCGCGCTAAAGATGTCACCTAAACCGAAAAAAAAAACAAGTCACAGATTGACACTTCAAAATGGCAACTACCTGTTTTCCCCTCACTGGAGCCGTTCTGGGACTGTCCAAAGAGACTTAAAGGGGGGGACGGACACGAGGGGGGATGACGAGGCAGAGACGGCTCAGCTGCTGCCCAGCCCTTAGCTGAACGTGTGTGTGTGTGTGTGTGTGTACGGTAAAAGGAGGGGTGGCGGAGGCATCATGGGGGCAACGCTCTTTCACACGGGCCTCTCACCAGCTGTCACCCCCAGCACACCGCTGAATGGGGCCTGTCACTCCGCCGGGCCCGTCGGGATTTAACTGGTCAAGAGAGGAGAGGAGAGGAGAGGAGAGAAAAGAGAGAAAAAAATGAAATACAAAAGCAGCTCAGAAAAAGCTGCAGAGAGCAGGGATTAGAGCGCACATGTGTAGAAGACACTAATGCATCTTACACTAACTTCAACCTCAGCCCCTGTTCCCCCCGATCTCCCGCTCAGAGCCCAGGATTAGAGATCCACACACGCTCTGAGAAGGAACGGTGCTAACGAGAACCATAAAGGGTTCTTCAGCTGGTCCCCCACAGGAGAACTCTTCCTTGTTCCTGGTAGAAACTTTTATAAAGGTTGCAACTGAGGGAGTTCTACCAAGAAGCCAACGTAAAGAGTCATACCTAGAACCATCTGTGAAAGGTTTAACCCAGAACTCCCTACAAGAGGTTCTGTAGAGAATCCTTCTCTTGTATAATGCTTCCACCCAGAACCCTCTCTCCGGAGGTTCTATCCAGAACCTTCCCACCTTTGAAGGGTGCTAATAAGAACCCTCCGAGGTGTTTCTGCCGTGGCCTTTTGATATTCCAGTGGGAGGTTCTACCAAGAACCTTTTTATATTTCAAGGGTTTTCATCGAACCCGCCCTGGAGGTTCTACCAAGAACCATTTTACAGAATATTATGGTACACAGAACCCTTGACAAACCCTTGACAAAGGAGCTCATCAAGGATCCCAATAATCCTTGAAGAACTATTTCTTCTTTAAAGGGGTTCTTTGGATAAAATGGAACCCTTCGTCTTACAAAGAACCATTGAGGAATACTTTCTTCAAACAAATATTCCAAGGGTTTTATCTAGGACCCACGTGGGAGGTTCTCCTAAGAACATTTTTATAGTCCAAGGGTCTTATCTAGAACAAACTCAGGGAGTTCTACTGAGAAACTTTTTATATTGCAGGGGTTTTATATAGAACACACTCAGGAGGTTGTACAGAGAACCTTTTTATATTCCAAGCTTTTTGTCTAGAACCAACCCAAGGGCTTCTCCTGAGAACCTTTTCCAATGGTTTTATCTCGAACATACTCTGGGGTTCTACTGAGAACCTTTTTCAAGAGTTTTATCTAGATACCACCTATGGGGTTCTCCCAAGAACCCTTTTATATGTCAAGGGTTTCATCTAGAACACATTCAAGAGGTTCTACCAAGACCATTTTTAGTTTCCAAGTGTTTTATCTAGACGCCACTTAGAGGGTTCTCCCAAGAACTTTTTTATATATCAAGTGTCTTATCTAGAGCCCAGACAGGGTTCTTTGGATGTTAACCCTTTAATCTTACAAAGAAAACCCTTTTTGGTGTCTGATAGAACCTTTTATAAGTGCTCCACTTAGAACTCTTTCACAGAGTGTTACACCTACAGTAGAACCCGGTGTAAAGGGTCATACATAGAACCATCTGTGAAAGGTTTCACCCTGAACCCCCTATGTTAGGTTCTACAGAAAACCTTTCTACAGTGTAATGGTTCTACCCAGAACCCTCTCTTGGGGACAAACCCCTGACTAAAGACTTTTTACAAGGAATTCAACATCCCTGAGGAAAGTTCTTCCAAAAAAGAGTTTTTGGACATAAAGGGTTTCTGATGGAACCCTTAGTCTTACAAAGTAAAAACCTTGTCCTCAAAAAAAGAGTTCTTCAGAAGCAAATAACTCAAGCCTTCAGTAAGAACCCTTGTGGAACCCTTATTTCTCAGAGCGTAGGCCCGGGTCTCGACGTCTCCTGCTCGGGGGTTATTATCCACGTTGCCCCTTTAGCTTATTACAGGCCTCATCCTGCTATTTATCATCCCTTTGTGTCATATTATTTTTTGGAATACATTATATTTAAGTCAAGATGCGGATCAGACGCTCTCAGAGACTTGGAGGGTGTGTTCGCCACATCTGCTCGCCGCCGCGACGAGGGCAGCTGATGGTGAAGGGGCTAAGAAGAAAAACACAGGGGTCGCTTGGAGATCCGCTAAATCTCTCCCCCCTCCTTTACTCATCCCGTCTCCTCTCCTCCTCCACCACCTCCTCCTCCTCCTCCTGTGTCCCTGTCTCCCGCTCGGCTGCTTTTTGTTTGTAGAGGATGATGGAATAAGAGCGGCAGGTTTCGGCTCAGGCAGAGTCCTCTGTTTCTTTTTTTTTTTTTTTTTTTTTTTCCTGAAGACCTGAGGGAGGTGAATCGGGAGGTGAGGAGGAGGGGGGAGGTGGGTGCTGTTCGCTGCTGATACTGTCACAATCCTGCCTCCCTCCCCCTCTGTCTCTCACACACTCCTCCGGTAGTGTACAGTATTTCCAGAGAAGGTTGCACAAGGGTGAAAATGAAGCTAATACTTAAGAACGTGAGAAAAACAAAGATCATAACATGATGGAAAAAAGTATTTGCTTGCGAACAAATAGTGAAAAGTAAAAAATAAAAGCATATGAGTGGATTTGTAGTAGAATCACAGAAGAAAAGCAATGAAACAAGTCTTATTTTGAAGGTACACCTTTCACCTTTGGTGTTTGAGCAGAGATGGGAAGTAACTAAGTACAAATACTTCATTACTGTACTTAAAGAGTTTTAAGGTATCTTTACTTGAGTATTTTTTTGACAAATTTTTACTTTTACTCCCTACATTTTAACGCAAATATCCGTACTTTGTACTCTAATGCATTTGAGGAGAATTGTTGATTATTTTTATTTTGCATCATTGTGCGCCGCCTTCGCACGATCACGACTGAATTAAATCACACGGATTCCTTCGGTGCATTTCAAGACATAATAGCCGAAAATAACGTACTAAGTACATTTCAAAGGCTCTACTTTTTCACTTTTACTTGAGTAAAGAAGTTAAATCAGTAGTTCAACTTTTATCAGAGTCCTTTTTGGACAATATCTGTATTTTTACTTGAGTAAAGAATGTGTGTACTTTTGCCACTGGCTAAATTCTACTTCAAGTTTTAACAATAAAGTACTCAGAATGGAGAAAAATGTCCCCTTTGAGTGATAAAATATCATCAGAAGCATGATGATGCATGTATGAGTATTATTTGTACTCCTATAGTTTGTCAAGGTGGAATTAATTTGAACTCATCTCTACATTTTTAGTCGATTAATTTATAACAGCGCATCATGTTTAACTGATATTTTCTGGATAATATCTCAATCTGTAAAGTAACTGGTAACTAAAGTTATCAGACAAATGCAGTGGAGTTGAAGTATAAAGTAGAATAAAACAAAAGCACTCATGTGAAGGACAAGCACCTCAAAACTATACCTAAGTACAGCACTTGAGTTAATGTACTGAAAGAACTTCCCTGCTCTGTCTCTGTGCTCTGACCTTTTGTCTTTTCTGTTTTCTCTTGGTTGCCAGGTTTGTCTCTACCCACCGGTTTCAAAGGCCAGGTTGAGGTCACGCAGTCTGTTTGTGGTTAATGTGCCCTTCAGTATTTTCTGCACATTATTGCAAAGTTGCATTAAAATGTATAGTTTTTGGTTGGTTGGTGCACTTTTCTCTCTGTTTGGATTTAAATCGATTGGTCCTACATCACTCCTTACTCAAAAACAGAGTGAAAAATGCTATTTCTTTTTATTTTGGCTCTGCTTTGCTCATAAATCTCCAGCAACAATAACAGGGTGGAGGACTTCTAAGAGGCAGGGTGCAAATTTTTTACATTTTTTACTCTACTAGTTTGGCAAGTGTAGTCAATGTTGTAATCAGAAAGGTGTTTTACCCTCTTATTTTATCCAGGGTTGCCAAGTTTGTCTGTATCCACCAGTTACAAAGGCAAGGTTGTTATGAAAATATATAGTTTTTGGATGGTTGGTGCACTTTTCTCTCTCTTTAGATGTACATTTATTGGTCTTACATCACTTCTTATTTAAAAACAAGGCAAAAATGCCTTTTTAAAAAAAATTATTTTGGCACTGGTTTCCAAAATAATCTCCAGAATAATAACAGGGTGGAGGACTTTTAAGAGGCAGGGAGGATATTTTACATTTTTGCTCGTCTAGTTTGAGGAGTGTTTTCAATATTGCAATCCCTGACGCTGGTAAGGGTTTTTGCCCTATTTTTTTTGTCTGGGTTGCCTGGTTTGTCTGTATCCACCAGTTTCAAAGGTCAACTTGTGGTGAAAATTTATAGGTATTGGTTGATTGGTGCACTTTTCTCTCTGTTTGGATGTAAATTGATTGATCCTAGATCACTCCTTACTCAAAAACAGAGCAAAAAATGCAATTTCTTTTTGTTTTGGCACTGCTTTCCTAAGGAATCTCCAGCAAAATAAAGGGTGGAGGACTTTTAAGAGGCAGGGAGCATATTTTACATTTTTGCTCTACTAGTTTGGGGAGTATTTTCCATGTTGCAATCCCTGATGCTAGTCAGAAAGGTTTTTACATGTGCATGTTTTTTTTTTCTTCCTTCTCTGGGTTAGTGCAAATTCAGCCATGCACATCATGAATAGCCAAAATTCACAGCATCTTGCCCATAGGGGTCACTAGCACTTCACCAAATGACTGAGGATTTGCAATGGAAAAGAGCTGCTGGTGGATTGTCAGAGCGTAGCCGTGAGTGCGTGTGCTTGTGGCCTTTCCACGCACACACACACACACACACACACACACACACACACACACACACACACACACGCATATACAAACGCTACCACCCCATATGCTGAACTCTGAGTTAACCCACCAGCAGCTCTCACCCCTACACGTATGTAGCATTTTCCCAGCATGCTTCTCTCGCCATAGCGTGCGCCATTATCTGCATTTCTTCACATGGTGTGGAAGGAGAGCGGGGGCCTCGGCTAGTTGGCCGCGGCTCAAGCCGGCCCTGATTAGCGGGGGCTACATGGATGTGACACGTCCTCTCTGCCAGCGCGTGATTTCCCCCCTCCATGCTGCCACACACACACACACACACACACACACACACACACACACACACACCAGTCTACTGCCTGGAAGAGTAGACAGGCCTCGAGCGAAATCCAACCCCCCCCCACCTCCTCCTCCTCCTCCTCCTCCTCCGTCACCCCACACACACACCGCTAATGCAAATGAGCTCTCTGGTCAGCCAGGCTGAAAAGGCAAGAGAAGGCAGGAGCGTATGGCCAAACAGCGGGGCTACCACCCAACCGCCCCCCTCCTCCTCCCACCACCACCTCCTCACCCCTCTCCATCACTCACCCCCATGAGCACACACACACACACACATGCAAAAACCCACACGAACAACACAAACCAATACACAATATCTTCCTTGTCAACACACACCCAATCCCACCCTCTTCTCTCACTCACCACCACCCACCACCACCACCACCCACCCACCCTCAGCCTTTCAGCCAGAAACACACACACCTCAAATGTTCTTCTCTTTCCTCTGTGCTGCCTCACACCTGACGTATTTATCATGCATGGTGCTGAGTTTTGTGATGAGGAGAAAGTTCAGTTTCGTGTGTATCAGAGAATTGGATTGTGGGTAAACGATGCTTGTTAGTACAATATTTAAAGTCCAGAAGAAGAAAAACGCTAACATTTAGCATTTTTCCAAACAATATATGGATATTAATAGAACGTGCAGAGCATTTTAGTAAATTTTACTGATGGATTTCACAAAAATGTGACATTTTTAGCAACTTTAAAGGACCATTATGTAACAGCTGCACGTCCACAAATGAGTTCTGTCGTCCAAACAGTGAGTTGGACACATAGACTGTTTATTAAATAGATTGAAATCCAATTTAATATTGAATTTATGGTTGAAGAGAGTTGTTTCTCCTCATTATCTTGAAAACAAAAGCCCACTGCTCTGCAAACACACACTGAAGTTCAGTGACCTCCTGCCTTACTGCATTTCTGCTCAGCATGTTTCCTTCATCTCTGAAGACTTATCATCACTGTATGATTTATTTCAGTATATATGTTACAGAACCGTCCTTTAACTCCTCTTATCCAGACTGAGTGGAGTTTCACTTTATTTTAATAAAAAAAAGAACGTATACTTTGAATATTTTGATGATGACACCGGATATTTTGTTCATATAGTTCTAAAGAGAACTCGATTAAGAGTAAAATGGCAGCATTTGTGCTTGTGGTCTGCAGTGTGAAGAGGAGCCACAGGTGGCAATATTTAGTATCATGCATTGTCTGTAAATTTCTAATTTTTTTGAGAATTCTCACCAAGCACAATTAATTGGAGTCACAAGATAATAAAAGAGGCTGAAATCATGGTATCGTAAGTGTGCATGTCCTGTAATATTGTTAAATATAATGGAGAAATATACAGTATACATGATCCTTGGTGCTGTACACTAGATAAGAAAATTAAAACAATTATTTTGCTATGTAAAGTATCTCTATAAGGCAGCAAAACACATGCAACACATTCCATATGCCAGTTTATAAGAGGTTTATTGTTAAAAGTCTCCTGTTTGTGAGCCAGTTTGGACCCAAATACTGATGCAATACTGCATTAATCTTACTTATTACCAATGTGTTGTTCTGACCCAGTGTCTGTATTGTTTTTTTAATATTACTGCAACCTGTACATTTACACAAACTAAAATATGGTGATTTTGACGCAGACAAAAAGTGGACAAAAGTTTTACGCTAAAATCAACTTTGAGTCGTACAGAACTCTCAGACTTTGAACTTTTGCACATTCCTTCACAAACTGCACAGCTCCTTCATAATGTTAATATTCTATATATTTTCTTCTTCTGTTTCTATAATATTTTCTTCATATATTAATGTCAATTTTAATTTTTTTTATTTATGCTTCTTGACTTTGCTTTGACTTTTATTTGTATTTTAATAGTAATATGTTGATTTCTGTGCACCAGCAAATTCTTTGACCGTAACAACCTTTTTGGTGCTGACCCCGATTCTGATGATATTCTGCCGACACAGATTAGTTAAAAATTTTGACCCAGTGATTTTTTACAGTGTCATGGTGTCATTTTTTCACCGTGATGTTAGAGAACAATAAAAAAAAGTCAATTAATGCATTATAAAATGATCATAATGCATTAGAACTATGAGAATTATATGATCATTGGTGTCAGTGAGTGACGAGTGATTAAAGCATTATGAATATTTATGAGCACTTATAACTATACTTATATATTAATATAAGTACAGTATAACATAAGTATGTTTACACTGCATTATGTTTCTTAAAACAACTTATCACAACATAATGAATTTTAACAGTGATTATAATGTGTTATAAAGTAGTTAAAATGTATTACAACTCTGGCAGTTATAACACACTATGTTCCTTGCAAAAAATGTCAGTGAGTGACCAGCAATTATACTGTATTGTGTTATTAATAATACAAGTATGTTTATAATGCACTACTTTACTTAAAGCAGCCGATGACCACTTAAAGTGTCATCACATTATAATACAGTGATTATAATGCATTATAAAATGTTACAATGTACTACAACTGTGAGAATTATAATACAAAAAAAGTCAGTGAGTGGCCAGCAACTGTAATACTTGACTTTAAAGGTCATTAATGCTCGGTTATTGATATAAAGCGTTATGAATATTTATGAGCACTAATAACCGTAACTATACATTGCTATAAGCACAGTATAACGCATGTTCATAATGCATTATAAATGTGGGTGTCATAGAAATAAGCAGCTTCATCTTTCCAGCTCGTCATTTAGTCTTATTGTTTAGGTGTCAGACATAATATATTTACATGAAAGTGTGAGCCAATCAGTTGAAGTGGATGGCCTACTTCTTATTCTGCTCATTTGCTCCCTCCTCTCTCTGCCTCCTCACTGCTCACCTTTACAAGAGCTCGTCTTTTTTTCTTCTTCTTGAAACACAATTAGAGATTTAATAGTAACTCAAATGTTTGTTCACATCATCGCAGCAAGT
>JAJHUR010082104.1:0-11866 GCA_027495735.1 Lutjanus campechanus
GGAGTTTGTTGGAAACGTGATGCAAGACTTTCACTTCTTTACAGCGATGACGTCATCAAAACCAGCTTTTCACGGCTCGCTGCAGTCGGAGCAGATTTACCTCGAATTCCTGAAAACTTTCACTGATTCTTTTACCGTGAAACGTTTTTTATTTTGGAGGCGGACGACCCAAACGCTGGGAGCGGCGAGGACGTCCTGCCTTTTGTTTCCCAGCAGCTCGTCAGACATCTATAATTCATACCGTGTAATGGGCGGCTGATATTTTGGGGAAACACCATTTGCAAAAAATCAATGGAACAAATAATGAGCAGCTGATGTCGACCTGAAATCCTCACTGACAGAAAAGAGGAGGAAAAAAAGGCAGGAAAGGTGTTGGAAAGCAGCCGGATAATCTGATCTGAGTCCAAATTTAAGGCTGATTAATAAATAAATAATGTGCCTCCAACAAAAAATGAATTATTCAGTCGTTCAGCCGTCAAAAAAAATCTTAATAAATGTTGGCCCACATATTGAGATGCACATTTTGGGCAACTAATGACCTGAATCTAAATGGTCGGTCGTCGACTTGGTTGAATTTTAAACACGCGTGTGTGTGTGTGTGTGTGTGTTTAAGTGTGTGTGTCTCAGCACTCAATCATCAGTGTGAATATTTAAAGGGAAAACAGGAGTTGACCTCTTTCTTTCTTTCATGTTTTTATTGGTGAGTTCAGTCAGTTTCTGAAGGCAGAAGATTTAAACTCTTTAACATAATCAGACACTTTAATATTTAACTCTGATCCTCAAATACAAACTAATAATCAGTCAGTTTTATCATCATATTCAGCCTGATGCTTTAAGATTTTATCATTTACTCTTTGGAGACATGAGACAAAAAAATGTCTCCTTCAAATTTTTGGATAAAAAAAAAAAAGAGAGTTTATATGTGGCCTGTTTTAATTAGAACTGAACACTTCCTCCAGATGTTTCACAATAAAACTCAACAGTCCAGAAGTACAGATACATGTGTAAAAAAAAAAGATTCTGGTAAAAGCAGAAGATTCATCTTGTTTACGGCAGTAAAAGGTTTTCTGACTGTTTCTGTGTGAAGACGACTGAACTGAACCTTTTCTCCACCAGAGTCTCTCTGATGTGATTTTTGTCTTATTACGTCTTTTTAAGTTATTTTCATCTTGTTGTCATTTAAATTAATTTAATCTTGCTGCATCTTTTATTTTGTTTTGTTTTATTACATTTTTTACATCATTTTTGTACGTCTTTAAAGTTATTTTTTAATCTTGTGTCTTTTTTTCATTTTTTGTCTTTATTGACAGAATAGCTGAAGGAATGACAGGAAAGGGGGCAGAGAGAGAGACGGGATGACACGCAGCAAAGGGCCGCAGGCGGGAGTCGAACCTGCAGTCCCTGCAGAGGACTGACAGCTTCAGTACATGAGGCGCCTGCTCTACCCACTGAGCTACAGGAACACCCATCTTGTGTCTTTTATGTCGTTTTTATCGTTATGTGTTTTCATCTTTCACGTTGTTTTTGTCTTGTTACGTTCTTTTTTCTTACATTTCTTAAGCTGTTTTTTAAATCTTGTGTATTTTATCTTGTTTATGTTGTTTTTGTCTTATTATGTCTTTCACGTTGTCTGGTTGTTACGCGACATGTTTTTACATCGTTTTCATCCTGTTACGTGTTGTTACATAACTTTTCGTTGTTTCTGTCTTGTTACATGTTTTGGATCACTTTCATCTTGAGATCTTCTCATTTGTTGCTGTTCTGGTCATTCAGGTTGAAATCAGTCTTGATGTCTGAAGGCGGCTCACAATGATGTCATCAAAGTCATTAAAACTAAAGTAACGAGTCTGTTTAGAAACTGTGAGGAGTTTAATTGTTCAGATATTTGTATTAAAATGTCGGGAAAGTACAGTAAAGTACAGGTACTTGAAAAATGTACTTAAGTATAGTAACAAAATTGAATCTATTAGATTCGTGAACACAAACGTAAGTCACATGATGTAAATGCAGAGACTTTAAACTTGTAGCAGTTTTGTGGTTTGGGTTCACGTAACAGAAGTCGCCTACATTTACGTAAAGTAACATAAGAAACTTTAAACTTTAAGTCAACTTTGAGTTTTGGGCTGAATCACTCATCGCAGCCCCCCCCTCCTTTTGAGTAATGTGCTTATTTAATACATGATATTTTCCTTAAGTAGTTGTTTTGCCTTTATTTTGAAAGTCTACCAGCATGTTGTATATTTATTATTACTAACTTGACCTGCACGTGCAAAACTGACACTAGAAGGGAACCTACAGCATCATAGAACGCGAGTGAGAACGTGTTCCTGATGGTGGAGGAGGACTGTGTTGTATCTGAGAGCAGCTGTTCAGGACTCTGGACCAGGACTCAGTCTTCATGTTATTCAGCTGGAGGGCAGTTGGCATCTGTGGAGCCTTTAAGTGGGTCCTGGACCGAGTCCCAGAACCATCAGAACCATAAACACATTAAGGAGCAGCAGCAGGAACGTTCTCCTGGTCTCTGCTGGAAGCTGCTTCTCTTGTCTGCAGCAGTCTGGATCGTGTTCCCCTCACTCCCCCGTCACTGGCTGCTCAGGATCTGGTTTGGAAAGAGAAGAAACAGGTTGGCAGCAGCTGGTCAAATTCTTCTCAGACGTTTGTCATGTTAATTGAACTCATGTCAGAAATGACGAAAAAACAAAAGTGAATAAATAAAGATAACGTGTGAGAGTCAAACACATAAAAAAGTAGTAACATACGGGAACCAGTGAGTCCCGAACACTTAGACCACGACGAGCCCCCTTTATAACACACGCTACAAAGACTACAGTAGTTTTTATTATTAATATAATACATTTATATTATTACTAAAATAGGCTCACTCAGAACAAAAGGTATTAGATGCTTTTCTGGTTTAAATATTTGATGCGGTATGTAAGAATCTGAAACAAAAATCACTGAAACTTTAAAAATTTCTGAGCTGTGGACTGATTTCAATGTAAAGGAGAGTTTTTTGGGGGTAAATCCAGAAAATTCACAGAAATCCATCCAATCCTGTGAATTCTGCACAAGCTTGGAATTTTCTTTTTTCAATCACTGCAGCTTTTCCGCAAATTTGACCAATCAATCGTAGCTTCCTGCAGGTTCCAGCTCTGAAAACCCCACAAGGTTTGTCATTGTTACTGCAACAATCATTCTGGAGGGACTGGTTTATGACCCTGAATGTCTCGGCTCTCTTCAGCTCCCCTACAGCACCGACAGTGTGCAACACTAGCTAACGTTAGCTTAGAAACCGAGTCCACTAACATCAAACGACCAGCACAACACAGAGTCCAAAGTCAGAGCTAACATGACTGCAAAGCATCTGAAATATGTTGTGATATTGTGGTGTTCGCTGGTTAATGTTAGCTAACGTTAGCTTACTTATGAACATGGACAAATCTCTAGCTAGCTAACATAGTAAAAATGAGTGGATAACGTAAGCTAATTTATCCAGACTTCTGGGGCTGATCTGGCTAATAGATTGGTTAGCTGGCCTTTTGCAGGTTACTTTGTCAGCTAGCTAAATACTACAAGTCTATATGTTAGCTGGCTAGCCTGCCCAATTATTTTATACGTGATGATAACTTACACTAATTAACTTATCAGACATTCATTCATTGTCCGTAACTGTTTATCCTTGAAGGGTTGTCGGGGGTGGAGCCTATCCCAGCTGACACTGGGCCAGAGGCAGGGTACACCTGGAAGAGTCACCAGTTCATCTCAGGGCTGATGCATAGAGACAGATAACCACTCACATTCACACCTACTGTATGTAATGCATGTCTCCGGACTGTGGGAGGAAGCCCGGGTACCCGGAGAGAACCCACACAGACACGAGGAGAACATGCAAACTCTGCACAGAAAGGCCCTGCCCAGCCACAAACTCCCCAGAGCCCCAGCTGGCTGGGGGACTTGAACTCATGACCTTCTTGCTGTGAGGAGACAGTGCTAACCACTGCACCACCGTGCCGAATGAATGATTAAATGATGTAACAGTACAAAGCAGAGATATAAAACTAACGACTGCTTTCTACCAGGCAAGAGCGATGCATGGCAGCGGCGGCTAACTGGTTAGCTGGCTAACATAAGCTAAGCTAAGGTTAGCCAGTCAGCTGTAACTTAGCTACACTGCACTGTTGCTTCTTCTGCAACATGAGCTGATAATTCTCAAACAGAAAGCTGATCTTTATTATGGACCCAAGGTCCAAATAAAATAAAGGAACATTACAGATGGTGATTTATTTTTTCTTATAATAACAAGAATTTTAAAGTTACATAAAAACCTTTAAATGCAATTAAATACACCAAATATTAAATGTATTTCTTTTTATTTAAGGTGAACAAGGACAAACAAACTGCTCACAAATAAGATTCTACTTTATTCTTCTTACAGATTTCAAAGCATTCTTTGTTCTTTGCTGAAAAAAAAGACGATCTGATTAAGTTACTAAAGTCAAATCCTTCTCAATGACATCTCAGGACAGACGTGTGTCTCTCAGCTGAACTAAACGTCATCTGATGGGATAATAAATTGTCGTTTAACATCAGAATATATCTCTTTGTCTCACCTGTCAATTTTAAACAGTTTTTCTCAGAGACCTGAGGGTGACAGGGGTTTTCTGGGGGTTTCTGGGGTCTCTAATCCTGCTGTCAATCTCTCAGTGTGTGGGGGGGGTGTGCTGGTGTTGGGGGGGACGTCCTCAGCAGGATTGTCTAACCTCTGTCCAGGGGAGGCCTGTCCAACACGTTAATTCCTCTATTGACAGATGTCCAATCAGGACGTCCGGCTGCGATCGGTCCTGCATGTTAATGAGCTGCAGACGCTGACAGACTGGAGATCAGCTCTGGACAAACAGCCTCCATCGATCAATGACTTCAACTCACTTAAACACTTCTTTATATACTGATGTGAGATCTGAGTGTCTTAAATAAATCTGTTCTCTGATGTACAGCCAAATCACAGAGTGACAGGAAAGGAAATAATATTATTTATCTTTTCAACTCAATGTAATGAGCTTTATTGGCATCACAAGACGATGCTTATGTTGCCAAAGCCAGCTTAAAATATACAATAATAATATTTTCAAAAGCAAACACATTAGTTATAAATAACTAATGATGATAAATGTATACCTATCTATACAATTACAAACCCTAATCAATAGGGAATTAGAACTTAAACAATCAAGACAATCTTTCATTAAACAAACAAACAGTCACTTTGAACTTGAATACAACTGTTTTCAAAATGTAAACTTGAAGCTACGACATGTTCGGGAGCTTATTTCAACTCATTCTGAATATTTTCCTGAGACCGCCTCTGTCAGCAGGTTTGTGTGATCCTGGATCCTGGGTGTTGTTGGGGACATGAGCCCCAAGCAGGACCTCCCAAGGTCAAAGAACCCTTGACAAACCCTTGATGAAAGAGTTCTTGCAGGATTTCAACAATCCTTGAAGAACTCTTTCTTCTAAAAAAGGTTCTTTGGATGAAAAGGGTTCTTAAAGGAACCCTCGGTCTTACAAAGAACCCTTGACATGTGTAATCTGTGAAGCATATGAAGAGCTACATATTTCAGATTTTATTTGATAGAGGAATCTTAAAAGATTAATCAATCATGGATTAATAAACGTTGAAACATTCGGGTGTGAATTGAAGTTCTTCCCAAAAACTGAGTTTCAAAGTTTGTTTTTGATCCTAAAAACGGTCCAAAAAAAGTCCACTGACCAGCTTTTTCCACCCACATCTTGTCATTTTTCCTCAGTCGATAGTTTTCAGTCTCACATTAAAAGCTGAAGTCAGTAAAAGATCACTGAAGTGGATCTTGAGTCACAAAAAGCCAAAACCAAAACACTGAAAGGCTCAATTTAGGTCAATTACCTTCACTGAGTTTCATAACTTCAAAAGAATTTCTTAGGTTTGTTATTCATCACAGAACAATTTAGTAAATCATACAGATGATTTATATGTTTCCCGTGAGCAGCCATCTTTTACTTCATTATAAACTCTTGTGATGTCCGAGCGTTTCCTTCGCTCGGCTCTGAAGCTCGTCGCTCGTCCACGCGCTGGCGGCGTCTGAAACCACACAGGGAAACATGTCGGGGAACATGTCATGGGAAAACAGTAAACTGGATCAGGGAGCAGGCGGGAGGCTCGCCACATGAAATGATTCCTGGGAAAAATCTGGCAGAAATTCCTCTCCGTGCTTCTGATCCAGCAGCCAAATGAGGTTTAGAGTCAGAAAACTGGCAGAAGATCTTCTTCTTCTGGTGACCAAACAGGGTCAGAGGAGGAGGTGGATGTGGACGGAGCAGGAATGTGTGGAGGCTCAAGTATTTCTGCTTTTTATAGAAGGAAAAGACTTTCATTGACAGGCTCCTGCCGTGTTCCACATGATGTTCTCCTGTAAAAAAAGAGAACACATTAAGTGTTTCCCTGTTTTTTCTTGCTTCCGTCTGACAGCTGAATAAAACTCACATCCAGACTGAAGCTTTTCAACATGTCAGAGACTTTTTTATTAAAACATCTTTGTTTTTCTGTAGTTTCTTCTGCAGAGTGAGAAAACTACCTGAGTCATTCAGATTAAAAAGCACATAACATCATTTTATCTGTTTATATGATGCCAAGAAAACTAAAACGTCTCAGACAAATTTCAAAATCTTCAGTTTCCTTCTGTTGAAAATCCAAACAGCTCCTGAGCATCAGTTTGTTTTCAGTGTTTCGTGATGAATGAAGCCATTTTTTATTTATACATCACTGTTTATATTTTTATATATTTTTTAAATCTTACGTTTATTTCTTTTAAATGGTTGGATTGATCATGTGTTACTATTTCACTGGTCGATTGCAAACATTAATTTATTTTATTTTGTATCTAAACTTGGTTTAACTTCAGTATTTTTATACATGAAATGTGATACATAAATAAAGTTTTGATTTTAGATGATTTCTTGTGTATGTACTCTGACTCTGACTGGTAAACATCATGTTTTAAAACAGTCACATTATTAATTTAAGGGCACATGTTAGTATTTAATGTGCATGAAAGTATGTTTTTTTTCCTCAAGTTTCTGTCGCACAAACTCAAAATGAAAAGTTCAGCTTTGCCACTGAGTCCACTTTTCCTTCCTGTCTGAAACTCCAGTTACCAAAATAATCTGATTTAAAGATCAGATTTAAATCAGATTTGGATTTTTTCACAGGAGCTCTGAATCACAGGTGGAGCTGATGGATCAGTTCCAACAGTTAATGAGATGAACAGTTTCACCTGAGTTATCCTGTTTTAGCTTGTTTTCATCTTAATTTATTTTGTTTTACTCTTTAAAATCAGATTCACGTGTCTCTGAAGTTGCCTTGTGTTTCTTTTATATTGTTTCTGTCTCTGTTTCTGACTTCTTGTTGAACAGATGAACTGTTTGTCGTTTAAAGTTTCACTCCACGTGTTCACACCTGTTCAGGTGTGACTGATGTGTTTCTGTTCCAGTTCTATTTATTGTCTGAAGCCACAGGTGAGCGATCACATGAGTCTCTGCAGGTGAGTCATGTGACCTAAACAGCAGCAGAGTCTTCATCAGACTGACTGACAGAACAGCTTTTATATCCACCACAACATGAAGGACTCCTAATCAATAATCCA
The DNA here is from genome assembly GCA_027495735.1 of Lutjanus campechanus. Lineage (NCBI taxonomy): Eukaryota > Metazoa > Chordata > Actinopteri > Lutjaniformes > Lutjanidae > Lutjanus > Lutjanus campechanus. The sequence goes on from JAJHUR010082104.1 coordinate 7,677, forward strand.
ATCAGGAAGAGACTCACACATGCCCCGCCCCTTGAGGAGGCTCCTAATTGGATAATTAATAACACTCTCACCAGGTGGAGACGGAGACTTACCTGCTCTGTAAAACCATCTCATTAACACTCTGAGCCCTTTCAAACAGCTGGTATTGATCTATTAATCAATCAATAAAGTCTCCAGTCACAGTGAAACTGAGCTTCATGTTTATTTGAGTGAGAAGGACTTTGGACGTTTACTGAAGATTTAAAAGTTGACTTTGGAGGACATGTTTGGACATAATTAAAATAAAAAATCTCTCTTAATTTTGTATTTGAACATTTGTTTAACTTTAGTTTACTTTAAAATGAAGAAGTGAACCACGTCACTCCAGGGGGGCGGGGCTTCTACATGTGGACGTTAGTACATCTTAATAATAATAAGTGGGATGTACGGACACACATGTTAATACACACAAAAACACAAACACTTCATCTCTGTGGTTAAAGTATAAACAGAAGTGACACGAATGGAAAAATGAACTTTCTGCCAAATCCAAGGATGCCAAGGTTCATGAGTCATGAAGGGGGCGTGGCTAAACTCTATTCATCAAAAACAAACCCTTTTGAATCCATCTGGAAATTATGCAGCTGTTTGTGATAGGCCGCTCCCATGACCACGCCCCCTTTTATCTTACGGTGAACGTCTGTCAGTAATAAAGCAAAAGTTACTGAAAGTGTCAAAGTAAAGAATCACTCGTTCTGCTGTAAAATGTCCCTGTTATTGTTTTATTATTATATTTTTGTATGAATATCACTGCTGTATGTTGCATTTTGCTGCTGTGGATGTTGAAGGTTGAGCTCATTTTAATTACTTTATATACTGTTGGGTAGTTTAATCTACAGCAATGCATCATGGTCTATAAGATCACAATGTGTTTGTAATATTTACAGTATTTACATTTAAGTCAAATATGTACGAGTACTTTTACTTTTGATATTTTAAGGACATTTTGATCATTTTTCTGTACTGGTTAGAGTTAATGTGTGTTTACAGATCATGAAAAATATCCTGTGAGAGATTAATGTATGTTTAAAGTATTTAAATGTAATGGATTACTTCTTCATCGTGATATTTGTTCTTTAATAAAAGATTTTAGTGCTACTGAGTAAAATGCTGCAGTTTTCTCATCAACTGAAAAATCTGTGAATGAATAAAAACACGATTGTTTATTAAAACAAATGTTTCAGTGATCAGATGAATAAAAGGCCACAGAGCCTTTTCTTCTGTGAAACAAAGAGAAAATGAAGAATAAAATCTTTGTTATGTTCACAGAGCGGAGGTGAGAGGATCCGTCAGAGTCACATGATCGTGTCAGACGTGTCGGAGCAGAGAGGAATAATATAATGACTCCAGCAGCAGCAGTAATAATCATAATAATCATCAGAGTCTTAATAGGATTCAGAGTTTGTTTGCAGCTCAGTTAATGTGTCTATTATTAGAGCGCAGATATTGAACGTGCTGCATGTTTGCAGGATAATTGTGTCTGTGCTGCTCCAATAATAGGATGTAATAATGATCTCCACACTGTGAGCATGAAGCCGCCATGTAAACCACTTAGACAGGACATGATTACTGCTGTCTCAGTGAATTTAACACAGAGACGGCGGCTCTGACTGATGGATTATTACAAACCTCAAATATATTAAAAACAGGACAGACAGCAGAGATGAAATCAAATCTCTTTTTTCCTCAAAGCTTTGCAATGATTCATGATTTAATTTGTTTTCCTGCAAAAAGGTGAAAGAATAAAACTGAAATAAGTGAAAAAAAACAGTTTAATTAGTTTCTGATCATCAGTCTGAAGGTGACAGCAAACATCTTCCTCATCATCGGCCACAAAACACAACAAAACGCTGAAATCAACTCTGAGATTCAGAGTAATGTTACTGTCTGTAATGTTGCGTCATTTTATTTGGATCGTTGGCTCCAATGATGCAAATTTATCAGCTAACGTTACAAACCAAACCAACACCAGACCTGCTCAATGCATTTCTATTCTCAAGTTCTTTATAGTTAAAATCAAAATATTATGACATAAATATTCACATTCTTTGTCTTGTATAAAAACACCAAACTTCACAACATCACATTCAGACACATGCAGCTGTAACTGAACTGATCTCTGGTCAGTTTTTGTACGTGTGATCCTGCTCGAGCAGTCGTCATGTTGAAACAGGCGACACAGATGGAGCCGACGAGTTACCAAAAATTCAGAAGTGCACGACCCGACACCTTTCAGAGCCTTTCATGGTCCAGCCAACAAAAGATATGACGTCATTTTCATTGCGTGCCGGGCGCCGTGCAGGGAGCATAAACCAGCTGAGGACCTCCTGCAAGACCATTTAGTACTTAGAATGTTCTCAAGGATCCTTCTCCTCCTTCTAGAACCTCCTCAAGGACCCCTAGAATGTAATCTTAAACCTTCTCAAGGGTACCTAGGTAGAACTCTCTCAAGGACCTCAAGTGATCCTAGAAGCCCCTTAAGGACTCTTTAAACTCTCTGAAGAACAACCAAAATGTCCTTAAGCTGCAGGAACCTCCTTAAGGGTGTCTGAACCCCTCCCAGGACCTTTGGTGATCCTATAACTTCCTTTATAATCTCATAATATCCTAGCACCTTTATTTCTAAGAGTGTAGAACTCCCTTAAAGAACAACCTTGAAAGATAGAACCCTCTCTAGTGATTCTAGAAGCTCTGTGAGGACTCCTGGAATGTCTTCAAGGACACTTTGAACTCTCTGAAGATCAGAGTGTTGTCAAAGGTTCCTCAAAGACCCTTAAAACCTCTGCAAGGACCCTTAATGATCCCATAACTTCCCGTAGAACCCCTTAAATGTCCTCAAGGACTCCGTGAACCCCATAAAGAACACTTAGCATCCTCAAGGACCCTTGAAACCCCTTCAAGGACCCATGCTGACCATAGAACCTCCTAAAGATTTTTTATTTAAGACTCAGTTTTGGTTTTTTCTGCCACAAATTTCTGACTTTTTGTGTGATTGATTTAGTTCCTTTTTTCTCTCATCTGAACATTTCATCTGTAAAGTGAAGATAAATATTAAATAAATATTATAAATATTCACACACACACTTCACACTCTGTCAGCAGGTCAGACTGCAGCTGATGCATGAGTCATTTTTTTTTAAACTTGCAGAAAAATCACAATAACATCTCTGCACACACTCGAAGCCTCTCAGGACGGCTGCTGCTACACTGTGTGTGTGTGTGTGTGTGTGTGCGTGTGTGTGTAGGTGTGTGTGTGCGTGTTGACAGCGCAGGACGGCTGACCTTTATTCACACTCCACTTTTTCTTTTTTCAAAAGATTTCATTCTTTTTTTTCTCCTCCACTGCTGCAGAGAGAGGAGGTGGAGAGCGACCCTCCTCTTCGTCTTCATCCTGCTCTGAACCTTCACAGGGGGGTTAATGTAAGGCCACGTCCCCCGACACACACACACACACACACACACACACACACACACACACACACACACACACACAGCATGTGGTTTTGACTTTAAGACAGAAAAAAAATCGTCTCAGTGTTGCTGCATCATCACAAACTGCTGCAGTTTTATCCAGAACAGACACTCACACACAAACTAATCATACACGATTAAAAAGGCTTCAAGTTATCCCTTTTGTGTCAGAAAAAACAAAAAACAAAACATGGTGCAGCCAGTCAGCATCCTAAGAGGGACTACTGGCAGCTGTGGGCGTGGCTTTAGGTGTGACGACAGCGAGAAGTGTCCATGGAAACGACTCGTCTCAAACAAACAATGGCGGCTCCTGAAGAGGTTAGCGTAGATGCTGTGACAGCATCAGTTATATCAGAACTGGAGAGTATTTCTTCACTGAAAGAAGAGCAAAGAACAAAACTGAAAGCTTTTATCGATGGATAAGATGTTTTTGCTTGAAAGTACCTGCCCTTTTCCAAAGTCTCTGAGGATGACTAGATGGTTCTGTGTAACAAAGTGGTGAATGGATTAAACTCTGTCTTCATCTGCTCTAACATAAGCTAAAAACGTTAGCATGTCTGGCTAACTAATGCTAGCTTACTAGCTGCAGTAACTTTAGATCCCGCTGCATCTTCATTTGTTCTGTGGGGGTTTGAGGAGGAGGATGTGGGTCCACTGCACTAATCATGTCCCTGCGCTTC
>JAJHUR010082105.1:0-12691 GCA_027495735.1 Lutjanus campechanus
ACAGTTTGCACTTCACGTCAAGGAAAACCTGCAGCGGCACCAAATGGGAACCAGTTCTGTGTTGGTGGAAATGCCTTCTTGTGGAACATTCAGCTGCTAAAGAGGCAGATATTTCCCTCAGGAGTTGGTGAAAACCAAAGCAGAGAGTGAATACTGGACATGTATTGATCAAGTGGCCAGAAACACGACTGAAAAAGGAATCCCAACATTGCTCAGTGTGTAAATAAGCATCAGTTTGCTAAAAGGATAACATGCCAGTGTTGTGTCTACAGCTTGTTTCTGCTGCCCCCAAGTGGCAAAAACCAGTCAATACAGGTTTAAGGATATAATTTATGATTTGAAGGATGGGTTTACCACAGCATTAAAAAAAAGAGTCAAAATCAATTCACTTGATGTGAACGAGGCCCGGTTCCAGAACAAAATGACTGGGGGTGCATCTGGAAATAGTGGGGTTGAATTAGTGGCTTCGGTGCTGGCCATCAGCAGCAATGGAAAAATAGTAGGAGTTACAAGTCAGAGTGTGGTGCTTGATGAACACATTATGCTGGAGCACAGCTGAAAAAAATTGAAAACAGTCTTAAGTAAATACAGCGTTTTCTTTATGAATCAGAACAGAACCAATGACATGTTGACAAATCCACAGCCTCTGAAGTGCTGCGACAGAGTGCAGTGCTGCTACACATGACTGCTCACTGTTTACCTTCATGAAATCACCTGAAAGACTTACCAGTGTGGATATGTGTTACCTGACCCTATTCTGTAATTGTACTTATTGCATTTTCATTTTTCATTTTATTGCACATGTTACTATTTTAAATTACTCTGGTTCTATTGTTTGTAGAGTACAAACAGTAAAGAAATGAGTACAAAGTTCATTGTCATTGTTGGAAGCTTAATAACTAAACTTTAAAAAAAAAAAACTTAATAACTGTCTACTAAGAGAAAATGGGAAGTTGATATTGAGGAATACATGGATGTGAGGAGTGGTCAGAGATTTGTTCAAATATACACTCTGGCTCCTATAACTGGAGGCACAAGCTCTTACAATTCAAGATTCACAAATCTTCACAAACAAACAAACATACATTTTAATATGAAAAATGTTCCATAAATTGTGGCAATGGACTGCAGTTTTCCATTTTTATGTATTAAAAACAACAGTATTACTGCTGACACCGTATTAGACTTAAAAGCAATACCCAGGGTTACCACGTGGGGGCAGTCATCATCCACACATCAATGTCTGAACTGTGTGCACTGTTGTCACATAATTTTCAATAGTGCAAGAGACACATTAGTGAGTGTCTGAATAATTTGCCCGGGGTGTGAAGAACGCAAAACTGCTGATACTCAGTATCTGCACAGGCCACTGCCAACAAACCAGAGTCTCTCCTTTCAGACCAATGATCTTTCTTGGCAACCAGAAGTGCCTTGTCAGATGAAACTGTTGGACATGTGGGAGTGAGTCTCCAGTGGAGATTTGGGTTTATAAAACTTATTAAAACAGCCCATTTTGACAAAGTTTGACAGGCTTTGAAATGTCATGACCAGTCCTGAATAACCGGACTTAATCACATTGGTCACTTGATATGCTGACAGTTTCCTCTAGGACACTAAAAAGCTAAAGCTGCATTAATTAAGATTTAAGACAATGTGATTTGTTCTTTTTACCCACTGAACCTTTATGTGGTACTATGGTTGGTTGGCTGGTAAACATTGTCACACTGTATATAGTTTGTTGATGTTGATGTCAGTCTGTTACATTTTTCTGCCAGTTGGGGGCACCAACATACAAAAACTGCTGATTTCATGTTGACCCAAAATGAAACAAGATAAATCCTGAAGTGAATATCATACATTAACAGACTAGCAGGGTGACAATCAGTAGGAGTGAGAGCATCATTTTTAGTTTCCCTATTATGTTCTGTTGAACTCTGTAGACTACAGAGCAGGGGTGGGGAACTATTTTTCATGAGGGGCCACATCAAAAACTGATCAGGCTGCTGTGGACCAGACACAGGTGATATAAGGTCCTAATAATGGTCAAAATCTCTAATAATGGAATGGTCAGAATCTGGTATCTTTGACTGTCAGGTCTGTAGCGAGCCCGAATGAAATGATTGGATGGCTTACCTGCCTATCTACCTATGTAAGTACCTGCCCACTCAAGCACACTTTGGCCTTGCACTCATCACTCATGACCAGAATCTTCCACAAGACTAGGCAGATACATTGCTAAAGCTATAGCTCACTAATCAGAGAAAGAATGGCACAGAAAGTACAGCCAAACATTTCCAATACTACCATGCTAGCTTGACAGCTGTGATTACTAGCAATAGCCATGTTGGCTGTTTACGTTCATTATGACAATATTAGGTGTTTTTTTCCCATGTGAATGAGACATAAGATAGTTGGGTATGTTTCGTGACTCTAGGGATAGTGGCCAAGGAAGGTGGGATGGGTTACCAACCTTAGCTTGAATGTGTTTTACCACAGGAAACTCTTTCACAAAGATTGGGAAGAGCCTGTGGTTAGCAGGGGTCCAGAAATTCAGGAGCCCAAGAAGCCCCTGCATATTAGTCTGTATGCCTGCTGCTCAGATGTGTTATTTATTTGGCAAATGCAAAGTCCTTGTGCCAAGCCTGATCTGCTGTATGGAGGGTGACTAATCCTCCTTTTAGTCTTTGAAGAGGGTAAGCTTCAATGATCTATTCCATTGTTTGCTCCTTTCCACAAACACATGGTGGGCTTGAGCTTCTGCCACACCTGTGAAGACTGGCCAAGCAGGGGCCGTGGTCCGTCTGGTGAGGGCTGACCACGGTCTCCTTGGGAGGTTAGTGCCAGGGACCTGTTATGTAAGGGTGTGACACCAGATATTTGTTTGGGGCATCCTTGGACTCCTGTGTCTTTTCCCAAATGATTTTAGCTGGTGGGAGTTTCTTTCAAATTGGTTGTCTAGACGGGAGACGGGAGGTAGATTGAAGATAGTCCTGTGATACCAGATAATCAGGAATCTCACCACTTACCATTTGTCTGGAGATCTCTAAATGCAAGGTAGTGGCTTGAACAGTGGCAGGAACAAACAACAAACCTATACCATTTTTTCAAGGACACGCCTTATTGGAAATTATGTTACCACCCCAATATGAAGGATCAGCCTAAAGACTTTGGGTTGGTTTACCAATGCAGTTTTTGTAAAACTCTTTGTTTTACCCACTACTGGGTAAATGTAACTTGAAGATGTCTGTGAGGATTGATTAAAATGGATTGCAGGACTGGAGATTTACGACTAACTCTACTCACCTTTGGTAATGAAGGAGCCGTTCCTGCTGAGGGCTGAGTCCTTGCTGGAGGTGGAGTCACAGCGAAGCAGGGGCTCTGATTCGTCGGGAAAGAAGCCTTTGGTGCGGTCCACCGGCGACTGCTCCACACCCACTCCGCTGGACCCGCCTACGCTACCGCCACTGCCGCTACCACTGTTGCTGCCGCTGCCGACACTACTGGGCGACTCAAGCGGCTTGTGGATGGGACTGAGGCTTTGGCTTACATTCACTGAGGTCGTCAGCTGGTTGATGTCGAACTGCAGATAGAAACAGAGATGACATAGAGGAAGAAGATGAGTGTGTGACAAACCCACGCTCCAAACACACACACACACACACACACACACACACACACAGGCTGATATTTGATGCCCGTAAAACACATGAGGCCCCACATCTAGGAAATACTGAATTCAGTATCAATGTCCTGCATCTCTCCATCTCTCTCATTCTCTCAAATCTCAAAGAAACATCTAACATTCACACACACCTAGATACTAATACAGGAGGAGTCCTGGGAAATGAGAATTATATTTCTGGAAGCAGGCGGTGGTGTACCAGTGAAGATACAGAGCTCAGTGTTGGTCTATGCAGATAGAATCTGTGCCAGATGTTCATATAGATTACCTACTTGTACAAATGGGAAGTTGATATAGGCTATGTGACTGGACAGTTCAGACAACATGTGACTATAAAACATGTCATCAGTGACTGTCATCGCAAGTCTCCCTTTCCTTCCTTTTTCCTGGAATCCACAAAAAAACAGTGGCAAAAGGGTCTGTATTAACAAAAAGAAAAAATATTGGAGCTATGAATGCAAATAAGTGAGAAATCCTACTCAAATATAATATTTGAGTAATATATACTAATATTTACACAAATACAGGCATACCAGTGTGTAGGATTTAGTGTCATCTACTGGTGAGCTTGCAGATTGCAAATACCTTGCATGTAGGAGAAACAATGGTGGCTGCGAAACTCAAAAAGGCGAAAGGATTTATCTAGAACCAGTGCTCAGACTCTGGAAGAGGACCCACACCCAGTGTAGATACAAACAGCTCATTCTGAGCTAATGTAAAAACAACAGTTTTTATTCTAAAACTGTGGTATTACTACCACTGGTGGTACTCAAGCTCCCTCTGGTGGTACAATGAGGAATCTCCTAAAATTCTACAAATGTAATAAATTCATTTTAAGAATTATGAGATCGATTAATGGTAATATGATGTCAGTTTTGTCTCTCCTGTTACATTTTTGTTTCAATATCAGCTTGTTGTGCAGTCACGGCCGTGCACGTAGTGTACACATACAGCATCCATGTTTAGTTACGTGATACGCTGTGATAGCAGTAAGTCACTGCCTTACTGTGAAGACAGTTTGGCTGACAACAGTCAACAATAAGTAATCTTATTAGGAATAAGCCTGCCCCCTGCATTAACTGGCCATAACTGAATAGTGTAGGCCTATGGTACTGTATTTTAACATTGGTCATAATTTTGGTACTTGGAAAGCCTAATATTTTCTGTATATATAAAACATTTTAAATGAAAACACAGGCAGATTTATTAAAAGTCAGGTACCAGCAGGATTGTACTTTTTAATTGTGCATGTTATTGCACACATAAATTTGTCAAAATGCTATTCCAGTGTTAATCAACTTACACTATTGCTAAGAACAGATAGATTAAAACCCACACAGTAATGATCTGGGCAGAACACTTCTGAATGACCTAAGAACATATCACAGAACCAGTCATGGAGTGGGAAAGTCAGACCGAGTGAAAACACATATTATACAGACAACTATACACAAATACTGTATATTACTTGCAAAGTTGTACTGTGAGGGTTCAGATGAATCTACCTGTCTATGTTCTTCCTGCTATTAAATGCCTGGATCAGTGCACATTCTGAGCATATAAGATTATCTCACTTTCTTGCATTCAACAGCTCCTATCCTTTCTTCTTGATGACATTTTTTGCTTTGCTCTTTCACCTTTGTTTCTTTCTGTAGGTTTTCATCTGTTTAGCTCCAAATCCTTTCATATTTGTCTCTTCATCTATTCTTTGCAAAACCTCCATTTCACTCATTATCCTTTTTTTCTTTTATTAGTCTCTGTTTTTCTCTTGCATCTTTGTCCTCCTTCCCTGTCTCCAATCCTTGTTTCTTTACATCCCTGCCTTCAGCTTTTTATTCGTTCTCCCTTTTTCATTCTCTCCTGCTCCCTCTTTAAAGTTTCATCAATTTTTTGTCTCTCTGAGTCTCATTTTACGTCAGTTTCTTCCCCATATCGCTCCATCTCCCTGTGTCTGTCTCTTTTTTCTCCTTCTCCTTCCTCTATCGTTGCAACCCCCTCCTCTCTCACCCTCTCTCTCTCTCACTCTCTCTCTCTCTTTAGTGTGGTAATGAACCTGTGGTTTGAACCAGTAGTGACTGGTTTGGGGATGAGATCATGAGAGCACATCTTGTTTTTCAGAGCGCGAGCCCGGCCGGGCCTAAAGGTCGCAGCAGCGGAGAGGTCATTTCATTCACCACACACGCTGGAAATGGAAAAGGGAGCAGGGGGGGAAACTAGCCCGAAGAACAAACAAACAAACAAACAGACAAAAAGAAAGAAATTGGGTTTAAAACTTCTTTTGATGAAAATCCATTTTCACGCAGTGGAGGATCCAGTTGGATCAGGCCTGGTGAATGAGGGCCAACAGGACATGATGACACAGAAACACCAGCGCCGTTCTCTTTCTCTTGTGTTTGCTTTCTCCCTTCCATAATGTCTGGGTCAGCGGGCTGCAGTGTGACACAACTTGCGTGATTCTGACAGAACAAACGCGCTCTGTCTCGCCCACAAAGGCACACATACATACATGCACAGACACAGACACACACAGCGTGACAAAGACACGCTGACTGTCACACGGCAGCAGATGTAACGGGGACAAATATTTTTGTAAGAGCAGATGCAAAAAAAACATGGACACCCATGAGGGTTGACACATTTAGCAGTCTTGGGGGACAGGAAGGCAGTACATACTGTATGTGAAAAACAAAATTATACAATCTGATGTGCAAGTTTATGCATATGTTTATGTTAAATGAATCTCTAAGAACAGATACAGTATCTGCATATGAGTGCTGGTAAGGTGATGTGAGAGATCCCCAAACTTATGCTGAATGCTGAATGAAAAATCAGAGGATTCATCCAATAACTAACCTCTATAAACAGATATCTGCACATGAATGTAGAATTTGTAGGCAAGGGAAAAGATTTCAATATTGGTAGCGTGTAGTCCATTTGTAGTTCAATTCTATTGGCTCAGGTACTTTCATGTTTCAACGGTTACACCCCAACTTGCCAACCCTTTTTCGATTTTAGTTTTTCATTTCAATTTATGACAAATTTGTGACCAAAGTCTCTGAAAGTATCACAATATGTCTATAAAATCGACCCAGAAATGAGATTGTTGTTTGAGGTTGAGGATTGATGTTAAATTACTGAACAACAAAGGAAAGAAAAGAAAAGAAAAACTTTACTAATGATTGCATAGAGATCGCAAGTAGCAACAAGAAGGAAGACTACTTATGGTTCTCCAAAAAGAAAGTCTTCTGGTCTATTGGGGGCTTTTCAGAACAGTTTGCTGGAGGTTCACTGGCTTTTTCAAGAGCACTTGACAGTAGTAGAGCAGACGTCTGTCCATGCAGGTAGTTTTGACTTGATATTTGAGGATTTGAGAATCCACCCTCTCACCACCTTCTGTCCTCCCAAGTCTCAGCTGGGGGGACGTGTGTGAGCGGTGAGTTCACTATGTTACTTATGCTATGCACATTTGCTACAACCACTAAACAAAAAGACTCATAAAGTGTGAAGAAATGAACACCTATTTTCTTTATTAAATGGAGAAATACAAATTTAAGTTTCTCTCTTTTACTGAACTAAGATGAGCTCAACTGACTTGTTAACTCCTCGTAAAACACACATCACTTAAACTCGACGGAAAAACACGCAAAACTCGTCAAAACAGTCTTTGTTTGTCTGTCCACTGTCCCAACAATCACCAACTTTGGTTTGATCAAAATAAATCCTTAGTTTACTCTGTAGACCGTTACATCAGTGAAATAAAATACTAAATGTTGCCCAAAAATCAACATCTGTTAGGTCATATATTTGTTCAGTTGCCCAACCCTAGTAGGTACATTGCTTCTCTACGCAGTTCATTGCTGATTTTTAAAACTAATTTTTGTCAATGTCACCTTTCAATGCTGACAACTCCATTGTATTAGGGCAAAGGTTAGGGCCACAGGGCATGGTTAATGGCCCAATGGCCTGTGGTCACAAAAAGTTCCTTTGTGACCACCAAATATTCCATGTGACCACCAGGTTTTATTCCCATACTGCTGACTTCGCCATAACAGTGTTGGCGAAGTCGGCAGTATCCACAAATATCCCAATTCCTCTGCGCCTTTTAATTCAACATTGTACAACAACAGCAAACAGTACCCATAGCCAGCTCACTACCAATATGCTGGGGTTACCAAAGTCTGGGTTTATTAAGCCAGCTAAAACTGCTAACTCGATCCTTACAGTAGAACCAGAAACACAGTATGAAAAAACAAAACCGCAATGAAAATTTAGGAGTGAATGGAAGCAGAAGATTAGGAGGCTTGAGTGTGACATATAAGGACATATATGAGTTTACTCAGAAGTCTTGTCACAGTCTTGGGGTTAATCTGGTCATTTACTGCTTTATTTTGTTGTCCTAGTCCTCCTTCATGTGTCCTGACTTTACTTCCTGTCTTTGTCCTTTTACCACCCTTTTTGACTACCATTTGTTTCACCTGTGTCTCATTAGTTGTTTGTCTATTTAGTCCTTCCATTTCTCTGTTTCTGTGTCAGTTGGTTATCCTTTTTGTCATCCCTGTGTTTCAGACCTTTGTTGGACTTTGGATTTGGATTTTTGGACTTTGTGTTCCTCATTTTCCCTTGCAGGATTTGTTTCTCTTGGACTCTAGTTTTCACCTGCCAGCCTTGCAACTAAGCTTTTTGTATATTCTGTTGCTTTATTTAAAACACATTTTGAACAGTTTCTGCTTTGCCCCATCTGCATTTGGGCTTACCATCTAGTTTAATGTTACACAAGTCTAGCTTTAGTCATTGTAAACAATGCCTTAAGAAAACACCACATCACAAGTGGAAAAGTGGACAAACTAAGTATCACACTTAAGGAAGACTGTGTTAAGATGTGCTTAATTTCCTTTTCTGTGTTTTTTAACTTAAGTTTACATTTGGGCCACCAAAAATGTAGTTTGGCCACCAAATTTAGGGGATTGGTGGCCTGTGAGACATAATGTTTTTGACCGGGGTGTGGTGACACTGACACTGTAATAATTGCCATACACCATTACAAACCCACTGCAAGTCTATATGAAAAGCTCTGTCCCTTCTGCCCACCCAGGTAGAGCACTTTGCGTACGCCTGCCACTCCATCTTAGAGCCCCTCAGACCACATGGAATCTGATTTCCTTATGCTGGCGGCCTGGAACAGCTCCGTGCCGAGGACAGAGCTGGAGCACCGGGGTCACTGCGAGGAAGAAGAACAGAACTGCTGTTCCAGAAGGCTCCCAGGCTGCTGCTGCGTGTGTGTGTGAGTGTGTGCGAACAGGCTGGGTTGCTGACTACTCCTGTCAGCACAACACAAGGCCCTGCTGGGGACAAGCCCAACACTCATATGAACACACACATACAGACGGAGTCAGCTCGCCTCGCTGGCAGAGTTGGCAGATTGCTGCAGTATGAAGGGCACAGGGGACAGACAGGCACACTGGGGATATTTTGATTAATTAGATCAAAAAATGTTACAGCGAAGAATCTCACTCAGCTGTAATTACTCCCAAAACAGACGAGCTGTTAACTAAGATGCAGCTAAGATATACACTCTTAGAAATAAAGGTGCTAACTAGGACCATGGGTTCTTCAGCTTGCACAACACGTTTTAGTTCCTGGTGGAATCTTTTATAAAGGTTCCACTTGGAACCCTTTCAGAGAGCTTCACCTAGAACCCAACATGAGGAGGTATACCTACATACAACCATCTGTCAAAGGTTTGACCCTCTTTGGTGGGTTCGGTTCTACCCAGAATCATTCCACCTTCTATGGGGACAACAAGAACCTACCCAAGGGTTTGACCTTTTTCTATTCCAAGGTTTTATCTAGAACCCATCAAGAGGGCTCTACCAAGAACCTTTTAAGATTCCAAGGGTTTTATCTCAAACAGACTCAGGGTGTTCTACTGGGAACCTTTTTAGATTCCAAGGGTTTTATCTAGAGCACACCAAGGAGGTTTTACTGAGAACTTTTTTAATTTCCTAGAATTTTATCTAAAACACACTTAGGATGTTCTACTAGGAACCTTTTTATACTCCAAGGCGTTTATCTAGAACCCACCCAAGGGGTGCTACAAAGGAATTCCAAGGGTTTTATCTAGAACCCATCAAGAGGGCTCTACCAAGAACCCTTTTAAATTCCAAGAGTTTTATCCTAAAACACACTCAGTGCGTTCTACTGGCAACCTTTTTATGCTCCAAGGGTATTATCTAGAATGGAGGGTTCTACCGAGAACCTTTTAAGAGTCTAAGGGTTTTATCTAGAACACACTCAGCGGGTTCTACTGGGAATCTTTTTTATTCCAAGGTTTTTGTCTAGAACCAACCAAGGGGGTTCCACCAAGAACTTTTTAAGATTCCAACAGTTTTATGAAAAAACACTCAGGGCATTCTACCAGGACCCTTTTTATACTCCAGGGGCTTTATCTAGAACCCACCAAGGCCCTCTACTGAGAACCCTTTTATATTATGGGACAAACAACCCTTGACCAGAGAGTTCTTCAAGGATTTCAACAATCCCTGAGGACCTCTTTCTTGCAAAAAGGGTTTCTTGGATAAAAAGCAATGTTCATGCAACCCTTAGTCTTACGAAGAACGCTTGACAAACTCTTCGTTCAAAAAAAGTGTTGTTCATAAATAAATGTTTCTGGGTAGAACCTTGGCCCTTCAATAAGAACCTTTTTGGAACCCTTATTTCTAAGAGCATATCAAGTCAGCCCACTGTGTCGAGCACAGTATCAATCCCACTTTTAGAAACTCTATGATGTCATGGTACTGTATGTTCTGCCTTTATTTCTAATTCATCTATGACATTTAAAGTAGATCTTCAATGGATAAGCCTGCTCCCAGACTGCATTAAAACACACTTAATGTCAGATAGACTCACAAACATTTGCAGATAATCCTTCTGAATTACCTTTAAAATAATCAGTGCAGTTTCTGGGAAATCTTTGTCCTTTTCCCAAGAAAGTACTGGATGTGGTTTCATTTCATTATCTTATGGGGCTCGTTATGGAAGGAACTGAAAGGCGTCTAATGGGACCGTAGTCATTAACACCCAATTAGGGAAGAAATTGCATTTGATTGTGCCTCATTGTGGCAGGGAGGGAAAATGACTCCTGTATGTTGTAGTTTTTTTGTGCATTCAGAAAGTCCAGGAGATAAAGAGGAAGGAAACAAAGAGTAGGAGGATGATAATGTCTCTCTGTCTGTTTGTCTCTTGCTTTGTGTCCCTCCCTGTGAATAATCTAATCACTGAAAACCAGACCCCATTTCTTTAAAAAACTAATATGTATAATTACATAATGCACATAACAAAAAGTTGATTCTTAACATGCTAATGTTGTAGACTACATTTTAATTCAATAGGTATCCTTAAATGCTTAGATATGTCATTTCCAATTTTGTTTACATACAAGTTTTCAAAATGGAACCTAGGAGGTCAAAAATACTTCCACAATCATCTCCATTTCAGCCCTGAAAAGTGCATTTTTCTAAACTAATTATCTACATTCGCCCGAGTCTTCCTGACACATCTTCTCCACCCATGCCAGCGGCGTGGCTCGAACCGCACCAATGTTGGTCAGTCAGTATGTCCGTCAGTCCAGCAATTTGCTCCAGACTGAAATATCTCAATAAATAGCTATCAGACATTCTCTGAACCATCAGCTATCGTCTAACGATGATTTAGCCTTTGGGACCAGCTGCAAATGTTGCAGGGCTTCTGGGGTAGCCAGTAGATATCCGGACCAAGACTTTGTCTTCTGTGTGCAAGTCATTGTTTACAGTCCATTTAGAAACTTGAGACCCAAGAATGGAGTTGGATGCTAATCTCTAAAAAGAGATATCTGATTGTGAATTTTATCAAAGTTAATTAAAAAGCTGCATTGACCTCACACAGTAGACAATGGGTTCCGAGACTGTGTTATGGCCAATGTGTTACACCTCTTTTCCTGTCCACTCAAACTGACTACCTGTAAGCAACCAAAGCACGTTCAAACTTGACTCACATGACTTTTCCTACCACAGCTATGCAGACGACACTCAACTAATCCTGTCTTTTAACTGGTTTGAAACCCAGGTGGCAGAATAAACTATGTCTGGATAACATCTCTCAGTGGATGTCGGCAAACCACCTGAAGCTCAACAGTGTTCTTCAAACTTTTAACACTACATACCAACTCAGAAAATATCTAACTCTCCAAGTGCCACCTTATGTGCTGTTTGGTAGTAGCAGCTGCTGTGGAGACTTCACTGATTCACTGTCGTCTGCTTCACTTTCAATACAGTTACTCCAAATATTCTCCACCTGATCTGATCTCCTCTCCATAATAGTTCCTGTTTGGAGCCGTGATTGCAGTGTTTTTGAAGCATTTATTAGTACGACTTGGTACTGTTTTTCATCAGTCGATACCTTAATCGATTAATGATATCCAATTGGACTGAGCTGCTCTTACTTCCAGGGAAGGTATCTCCCACACTACACCACTCCGCTGCACTCTGCAGTGGCTACCAGCGGCTGGTCAAATCCAATTCAAGACACTGGTACTTGCCTACCATGCTGTGAAGGACTAAGGCCCATTCCACATCCAGGACATGGTCCAACCATACACCCCAGCCTAGGTTTCTCTACAATGAATATTTCTACCACAAAGATTGGACAGCCAGCTTCGTCAGTGCTTACCCTCACACATCAGCACAGACTAATAACTTAGAGGTTGACGGCCTTCAGCTGTTGGTCATTGGCCATCTTTAAGCTGGGCACTTCTTGTTCAAAAACACTATTAAATTACATTTTTAATGCCAGAACTCTCAGCACTTGGCTAAGTAATTGTTGTGTCACTGGGATTGCTCAGCAATCCCAGCAGCTGCAGCAGTGTTTCTCCTTTGTGCTTTAGACCATTAAGAGAATTAAGCTCCTTTCTAATTGAAAGGATACCAAACAGTTTTGAACATTCATCACAGCCTGTCACCCACTGGTAAAATACTC
>JAJHUR010082106.1:8605-30410 GCA_027495735.1 Lutjanus campechanus
GGGGGGGGGGGGGGGGGGGGGGGATAAATGTAATGCATTTAAATATTTGTGATTCAAGACCTAATAACTACAGCAAAACAACATTCCCATCAACACAGCCTTGTGCTTCACTCTAATTGGCAAATGTTAGCATGCTAACATGCTAAACTAAGATGGTGAACATGAGAAAACAACATGTTAAGCTTAGTAATGCTATTATTAGCATGCTAGCATTTTGGCATTAAAGATTGAATATTGTATGCAGCATGGTTTGCAAACACCATTCAAAGTTGGCTCCTCCTACCTGCCTCATTTTCTGGCTGTTTGGCAGTGGTTACATTCTCAAGCACAAATTAACAGGCCCACACATCTGTACAAAGCCAGATTTGACATGAATACAGCTGAGGTGATCCTCAGTCTGCCTGTGTGTAAATCTCTCTCTGCAGCTCTCACAGACAGAGAGCGGAGGAAAGAGATGGAGAATATGATAAAAAAAAACAAAAAAAAAACATTATATTTTCAGAGAATCACAGTTTCAAAACCTGACTGGGGGCTACACACCACTGTGCGAACAGGCTGAAGCCCAGAAACGTCCTGGACACAACCAGATGTGAGAATATAAGGAATTGCAGACAGAGGGCAGAGCCTGTGCAGATCAAACATCACCACACACCTCTAGTGGGTCATAAGTGATGATTTAGAGGGATTATGTTTATAGTCTGTACATTAGACCTCATACAAGAACCACTCGTACAAACAGATTTTTTTAATATAAGTAGTTGCTGTGTATTTCATATTGTATTTTGTGTATTTTGCACTGTGCAGTGTGTACTTATTCTTTATATTATGTAAGACACCTGCATTTACTGTATTCTGTATTGCACTTTTATTTTATTTATTACATCTGCTTGTTATGTGTAGGACTACAGATGGAAATTAGCATCTCGCTAAGATGGCCATGTTTCTATTTCATGTAAATGATCATTGTCGAGCACACTTCCAAACTAAACAAACTATGTTCCTAAGTGGTTTGTACAAGTGATACAGGAGAACTTGTCGCATCCACCAGTTGTATTTTTATTTATTAATTTTGGTCCAGGAGTCAGTCTGCTGTTATCACAACTGATTTTTTTCATTAATGACTGTATATTTCATTAGTTTGAAGACATTTTGGATGTGTGAAATTAATCACACCTCATTATTTATCAACATTATCCTGTTTCACCGCATTTGAAATGATAATATTATTCTAAATTTACACTTAAATTCTAACATCATTCATTTAAATTGGCACTTACTGTCAGGCCCATTAGCCGTATCTTCATATGCATATTTATGAAGTCTCTGTCCA
Organism: Lutjanus campechanus; assembly: GCA_027495735.1. NCBI lineage: Eukaryota > Metazoa > Chordata > Actinopteri > Lutjaniformes > Lutjanidae > Lutjanus > Lutjanus campechanus. Next base: position 9,936 of record JAJHUR010082106.1, read on the forward strand.
GGGGAACATCCCCACATATTCTGTCCTTTGTCTCTGTGACTGAGATTTTCCCCTCAGCTGCTCCTCCCATTGCACTCATAGATGGCCTTGGTGTCATATCAGTTTTTGTTTCAGTGACCATACAGTCCTCAGGTAACTTGGCATTAACAGCACCTGTTGTTAATAACCTGTTTCCAGTTCTATGGTTGTAGCAGGTTGCTTAATTTCGCTGCGGATGCTGTTAAAATGGCAGACTTTAATTTACAGATCATCTGAAAACAAAACGTCAAACTCAAAACTTGTAAAGTTTTATTCTTTACTCTTTGATGCAGTTTTCACGAACAAGCACTTCCTGATGTATAGGACAGGAAGCACAGCCTCATGTGGTATTACTGGGGTGCTAATTATGCCAATTTACAAATCTCATGCACATGCGCTCATATACGCACAGGCAGATCAATTACACAGTTTGAGAGTCCACCATAGGAAAAAAGTAAGAAAAGTTAAGATAAAAATACAAAAATGTTCTTGGATGTGGCTCAGTGTTTGTTTTTTCAAGGAAAATCCTGCACAGTTTGCTTTTGGAGGTTCTAGCACGGCTTTAGACTCTTAGGCTTGTTTTCACGTGTCTTGGTGGTAATTTGGAAAATTATTACGGCTACGTGCATACTTAAGGGTTGCAGGAAGATATGTTTGGAGACAGTGTGTTTGAATGATTGACAGCTGTCTCAGCCTTTTATAGCCAGTCACAGTGGTAGCAGCTCGCTTGTCCCTCCTTCAATTTGGGATTTTCTGGCTCTAGTATTGCCAAAGACAACTCCAAATTCACCCACAGGTGCCCTGGCCATTTATGGAAATAAAATATAAATGTTTTTAATTATTAATATCCTTAAAATGTATGTATGTTGCTGTGTTTACATAGGGATATACTAATTTTTTATCTTCTTTTCTTTTTTCTTTGTGCCATATTTAATTTAAAAAACTTCATTGGTAGTATGAGTGTTAAATGGCCACTGTGTCTAAATAAACAGTGAAGAAAATAAAACTGCCTCCTCCTCCTCCTCCTCCTCTGTCGCTACTCTTTCTCTCTCTGTGTGGTTGTCTCTCAGCCAGCCTCGGAGTTGTCTTCAGGTTTTGCAACGTCACCCTGCCACGTCGAGGATGGGCAGTCTGCCTCTTTTGCTCTCTCTCCTACACACACACACACACACACACACACACTCGAGATAGAGGTCAAAAGAGGTAATGAAGCAGAGTGAGAAGAAATGAGAACTCTTTCTAAGTGAGGCTGCGAGAGAAGAGGAAAGAACTGAAATGAGAAAGCATGGCGGAAAAATTCCCCAGCATGTCAAACATCACAGGGACTTAAGGCAGACATGTTATCATTATAAACATTACAGCAAACCTCAAAAGCGCAACATCACTTTAATCTCTGAGGGGCTGATAAGTGAGAGGAAAAGTGAGAGTTACAGGCAGAGCAGGAGAAAAACGTAAAGCTGGCTGACACGAACGCACGGAAAGAAAAGAAAAGAAAGGAAGAAAAAGGGCTCAAAATAGACAGAGAGCGAGGAGTTTATTCTGAGAGCAGTATGGGCAGGGCGGCCTGGATGGCTTCCTTTAGGTCCTCATCACCTCACATCAACTCTGTAAACCAGCCTGGAGTTGGGACACTGCACAGATTCTGTGTAGAAAATCCACCAAGAAGCAGTTTTGTGTAGTTTACCTGCAGTGACTAAAAGATCAGAGCTCCTGACCACAGAATGTGTCCAGTCCCTTATCAATAATAGTCAAAAATATCTTTTTTTCAATGAGTAAATTTATCTTGTTTGTTTTTTTAAGTTAATAAAAAAGGATTTCTTCTTCAATTTATCGCAAAAGATGACAGAATAATTATGGATAACTGGAAAGTGAGTGTCTGGGTCATTTGATCGCTCTTAGTTTCAACCTTCAAGATCACTGTCATGACTGTTATGCTGAGGTCAGACTACAGGATATTTTTAAAATGGTCACTCTGTCAGATTAGGTGGTTATGGTGTCATAAGTTCTTGCTGTGATCTTCTATGACCAATCATCGTTTGCAGTCTTTCACGACAAGAGCTCACGACAGACGTCCAGGAGCAAGAATGTAATCAAACAAGGCGTCCGAAGTGGCGTGTATGATACTAGCTATCCTGTGCTCTGATAAACACAGCTCGATGAACCTTTCCTTTGTTTCATAGTTCCATCTCACGACACCTACATCATCACTTCTCTTTCACTTCGCCCTGTTTACATTTGTGCGCAGTTTCATCTCTTCCAGTAGAGCGCTGTCAGCCGTGCTCCTATTGATCAGCGTCACAGAAGAAAAAAAAAATCAAACATCAAACATGCTGTCAGGATGTCAGGGTCCTAGATACATTCCATCATGACACACTACACGGGGTGAGATGATCGATTGTCGTGCCCAATGCCCATTTTCGAACCCGTCTGACGCCCTATGTCTTGTGGGTCAGGCTATAATCAGGCCGAGATCACATAGTCTGACCTCAGCTTAAGGGAGGATTTATTCATGACGTACAGTCTGACTACTCCTTAAGATAAGATAAGATAAACTTTATTAATCCCACATCAAAACTGACATGTTACCGCAGCTCAAGGATCAAAACTATGGCTGAAAAGGATGGAGCTGTAAGTAGAATACAAACAACATAAAAAATAGAATAAAGTATAAAAGGAGAATAAAAATATAAAGTATGATTTAAAACTATAACTATAGACTATACACACAAACTATATACAATATACTCACCTTTCATTTATAGAAATATATGTATATATGTGGATAATTGCAGAATAATTGCAGAAATGTTGTGATACACACATGGTGTGTAGAATTATATCAGTAGAATAGATATAAATAATATTGCCCTCGTAAGAAAAGGACAGAGATACAGGATCAAGGATTTCACAGGATGGTTTCACAGAATGAAAAATATTATTGCAGGGGAATGGACGATTTATCTCCTGATCTGACATTTTTAGCTTTAATCAATTGTGACAGTTGTCAGGATGCCATCTATGCATGTTGGCATGCCGCTGCTGAGCTCTGATGAATATTATAGGTAATAAGAGGAAGCAACATTTTGTTTTCTCATGATAACCGGATGATTATCTCGTTATATCAATATAACAAAGCTCGTTTTCTCGAAATAACATTACGCTACATACGTTATGCTTCTCTCAAAGTGTATGTGCTGCAAAGAAGTAGTCACAAGATAAATCTGACCCGTTACAAGATCAATAAATAAATAAAACATCCACAAACGCTGAGTGGCACTTCTCTCAACCAGATTTGACTATAAATTGCAGTTGCCGCCATCTTTTCAGTTTAATAGCGCATGTGTCTGCAGCTGAGAAAAGGACTTCTGGGAAATGTAGTTACCTTTTGCTGTCCATGTTCAGCATTACATTGGATGGGAGGATCCACACTTTGACTTTACTGTGTGTTTACACAGGCTGGTAGGGTCACTGACCTCTTAGCCAATGAGGCGCAGTGCTCAGCAGTGATGGAGAAAACACATGTAGGACCAACAGGAGGCAGGATTTACGTTCCACAGCCTCATACGGACAGAACACCATCTCACGCAGACCCCAGCCTAATCCATTTAGAGTATTAGTAATAGTAAGTCAAGACGGTGGTTTTCAGGTTCAGGTGGAGTTGTGAAAAATCACCTGACGCCACCTTATGAAGCAAAGCTCCGCCCATCTGGTACTTCAGGGGTGATAAAAACGAACAGCAAAGAATTAATGGAGGTGTCCTGAGCCTGGAGGAGAGGCAGCTGGTAAAGCTTTTACCGTGTCAGACCGAGCAACTGTTCCGCCCCCATCAACACTTTACCACCCCTGACCTTTGACCTCTACCAGGGGACGAGCAGTGATGTCTCTCACTGTGACCTCTGCTCTCATGTGGAAGGTAGACACACACATATACACACACTCCTTTAGTCATGACATCCCTGCACTCTTTTAACTTCCTAGCCAGGACCCCCCAGCCCAGAGTGCTCCTCGCTTTCCCATCATGCCTTTCTTTCTCATCCTGGGGACAGAGGCAGAGCCGGATTTACACCACCACTCTGTCCATCTCCTGGTCATAACCACGGCAACACAGGGCTGAGCGTTTCCAGATGTTCCACAAACAAAATCTTTGAGGAAAAAAAGATTAACAAAGCGACGGCTGTTGTGTTGCGCTGAGCTGGCTACAGAACGTTAGCTAATGGAGCACAGAATACACTGAGGGAGAGCAGAGGAAACCTGACCTGAGATCAGTCTTTCTTTAATATACATTCATATACTATAAATATGGATTTACAAGTTAAGAATCCAACACACTGATTCAAGTACAGCAGACACAATCTAAAACACACACTCCGAGAAGTAAAGGTGCCAACTAGAACCATCGAGAATTCTTCAGCTTGTCCCTGTAGGAGAACACTTTTTGGGCCCTGTTAGAACCTTTTATTAAGGTTCCACTTGGAATCCTTCTACCTATAATCCAACATAAAGAGTTATATATATATTCCATCTGTGTAAGGTTCCATCCAGAACCTCCTAGAAGAGGTTCTACAGAGAACCCCTCTATGGTGTAATGGTTCCATCTAGAACCCTCTCTGGAGGTTCTATAGAGAACCTTTCCATCTTCTAATGGTGCCACTAGGAATCCACCCAGGGGTTCCTACTGAGAACCTTTTTACAGTCCAGGGGTTTAATCTAGAACCCACTCAGGGGTTCTTCCAAGAACATTTTTATAGTTCAAGAGTTTTGTTGAGAATACACACAGGGTGTTCTATGGAGAACCTTTTTTACATTCCAAGGGTTTAATCTAGTACTCACCCAGGGTTTTCTACCAAGAACATTTGACTGTTCCAGAGGTTTTATTGAGAACACACTCAGGGCGTTCTAAGGAGTACCTTTTCAGATTCCAAGGGTTTAATCTAGAACATTTTTATATTCCAGGAGTTTTATCTAGAACACACTCAGGGAATTCTATGGAGAACCCTTTCATACTCCAAAGGTTTTATCTAGAACCTGCCAGGGGGATTCTACCATGGTGAACCCTCTTGGTGGGGGTAGCAGGATTTCAACAAATCTTGAAGAACTCTTTCTTCTAAAAGGGGTTCTTTGGATGAAAATAGTTCCTGGAGACTTTAGTGTGAAAAGCTCTTGACAGTTTAGAAGCTAGGACACATGTACTATAATCACTGATCTGTTATGTTAACAAAATGTTACCTCACCGTTTCACTGTTATTTTGCCACTGCTGATTGATCAGATACATTTCTGCGTGTGTTTGTTTGGACAGGTACAGTAGGTGTGTAACCGCAGAGGTAGTAGATGTAGATAAATGTTGCAGTGCTCCGTGTGTGTGTGTTGTGTCTCCTCCTCTTCCTGGGCTGTGGGTCTGGCAAGCCGCCAGGGAAAAAACATTAGCTAACGGAGCTGCGGGGCGCTGGAGAGCTGGGGCTCTGCAGACCGGCCTCTGACTGTGGAGGAGTCATTTGATCTGAATGTAGGGTATGGTTTAGTGCCGCCCACTCTCACTTGACTTGTCATGCTTTTTTAAATGGCGCAGAAAGCAATGATACAATACAGCCACATATGGAATGACTATGTTATCATGTCTGCTGTATTCCTCTCCTCTGCCTGCCACTGGATACCACTGCTGTTTGGGTGGCCACAGACTTTCAAACCTTTCCGGAGATGTTCATCCACCCATAATACTATAATTAGACTGTAATTAGAATCTTTGACACTGATCAGTCACAGTATTAAAACCACTGACATTTGACGTGAATAACATTGATCATCTCATTACAATGGCACCTGTCAAAGGTTGGGATATAGGCAAATGAACAGTTATTTCCTGAAGTTGATGTGTTGGACACAGGAAACTGGACAAGCATCACAATCTGAGAGACTCTGACAAAGGCCAAATTGACCCTCCCAACAGCAACTGTCCAACCATAGATTAGCTACTGTAACCAGCTCATTTCTCTATATGTTGAAGCAGTGTGTGTGGGGCTCTGAGAAGAGTGATACTCTGCGTGTCACGAGTCTGGATGGTGGCGTCTTTTTTTGTAGTTGCTCAAAAATGTGAAACAAGAGCACATGTGTCATTATTGGTTCTAACATAGGCTGCAAACATTTGCATGTATGGCTAACTAGCGCTAGCTTACTAGCTGCAGTAACCTTACCTCCTGTGTTCCTGGTATGTGGTGGTTAGTAGGGTGGTGCTACGGAGCACCAATTCATACTACATCAATCAGTGCCAAAATTCAATACCTGGGAGCACATCCGGGTGAGAGAGTATTAGGCAGTGTAGAGGAAAAGAGAAAGAGAGAGAGCCACAGAGCCACAGATCAAGTCACAGAGCGGACTAAGTGAGTCAGGGCACTAACGAGGAGAAACCGGTTGCAAGTAACTTTTCAAAATTTGACGCAGTCACTCCAGTATGTGTGATGTGGGCAACCCGTCTAACAAACACAAAATACAGCTTATCTAAAAGCTAAAGAGTGTGTTGTTTTCATAGTCTAAAAGTCCCTCACAGCAGCTGCAGCTAATGTTAGCATGCCTGCACCCAGCGCCTATAACAGTGTCACTTAACTCCATGCACAACAGAACTTTAAGTGAAGCATTGACAACTCCATTGACATCTTCAGGTAATTAATTAAAGGATAACTTAGGTATTTTTCAACCTGGGCCCTATTTCCCCATGTGTATGTGTGTGTATGATTGACAGCTGCAACTCGTTTTAAAATTGGTGTGGTATTGAGGGATGCGGATGCAGCCGGCAGCCGCAAAACGAGTTATAACGGTAGATATCGGGGCAAATTGGTCCGTCAAAGTTTGTGCATTAAACGTACTTTTTTTCGCCACAGTCCAGCTCACATCACCAGTGTAATCTCTGTCAACAACATGCAAAGCGTCTCTCTTACCGTTCACTCTGTGACGACATCTCACAGGATCTTTGCTTGAATGAATGTCTTGAAGAATGTCTTCGTTGCAGCGAGTAGGACAGCTGTTTTCTTGAGGTGTGTTTGGTGAAGTGTTTCAGGATTGGATGTCTTCTCTTCTTGGGCTGGCAGTAGTCATCTTGAGAAAAGTGTGCACTGCAGACCCGATGGTCTGCCAGGCGCAGTGTTTGGACAGGAGCGTTAGCATTCAGTTGTAGCACAATTAGCCACAACTTCAGCATGTTGCTGTGCGACAAAGTCAGCCTGTAAAAGCTGTACGGGGAGTTGCACGACATCCTGTTCTTGCACTTCGATGAAAATACACAAACCATTGTTGTCAATAGTTGCAGTAAAACTTTCAACTGAACTCCGGGACAGCTAACTCCGCTCTGACCGGCTCTCAGCATGACTCCTGTTTTCTTCCGGCAACAAACAAAGATCCCGCGAGATGTCGTCACACACAGCAAGCAGTAAGTGAAGCATACTGTTGACAGAGATAACACTGGTGATCTGAGCCGGACTGTGGTGAAAAAAAGCATGTTTAATGCACAAACTTTGACGGACCAATTTGCCCCGATATCTACCGTTATAACTCGTTTTGCAGCTGCCGGCTGCATCCGCGTCCCTCAATACCGCACCAATTTTAAAACGAGTTGCAGCTGTCAATCATACACACACATACACATGGGGAAATGGGGCCCAGGTTGAAAAATACCGAAGTTATCCTTTAACCGCGCTTTTTTGCTGTGATAACTGTCTTGGTTGGCTTAACATTTTTATTTGCATTAGTCTTAACCAACACTGATATTCAGTACGTTACATCAGCGTGTGAAATTTATCCATTAACTGACAAATATTACAGAGTGCAAGAGTGACAACAAGACGGATATCTTGTGTTTCCTCTACGACATGAAAAACAGTTTTGTCCTGGCAGACTAGCAGGCTGCAGATTGTAGGAACGGGTATAAAAGGCATCCAATAAATAAGTTTTTTGTTATTACAGAGAGTTAAGTACCATAAAAAGGTACTGTACCAGTCTAAATGTGAACCATAGCAAAACCTCATACCTACCAAAGTGGTACAAAGTGGGACAAATGCCAACCAGAAACAGGCTCATTGGTGCCCAAGGCTCAGTGATGTGTATGGGAAGCTAAGGCTAACCCATCTGGTCCAATCCCATGGCTACTGTAGCACAAATTGCTGAAAAAGTTGCTGACTATGATAGAAAGGTGTCAGAATGCACAGTGCATTGCAGCTTACAGCGTAGCTGCAGACAGGTCACAGAGCCTGTACTGACCCCTGTTCACAGCTAAAAGCATCCACTATGGGCATGTGAACAGCAGAACTGGACCATGCAACAATGGAGGAAGGGGGCCTGTTGTTGACCAAGTGTTGACTTGGCCTCCAAATTCCCCATATCTCAATCTGATCGAGCATCTGTGGGAACAACATGCCGAACTTTAAAGATCTGCTGCTAACGTCTTGCTGCCAGATACCACAGGACACAGAGATCTTGTGGAGTCCATGCCTTGATGGGTCAGACCTGATATCGTGGCATGAGGGGGAACAACACAAATTACATTATCAGGCAGGTTGTTTTCATGTTGTGGCTGATCAGTTGTCTAACACTCTAATACTGTCAAATGCAATGTGGACTGCACAGACCTATGATGATGTTGGTCTAATTGAGAGCAATCTGTATCCAAACTGGCATGTGATCACATTGGTCAGACCACAGGAATTGGAGGTGGAATGGCTCACATTGTAATGACTGGCATTTTTTTGGGGCTAATTCAGTCATGACAGTGACCCCATTTTTAAGAAAAGAAAAATCCATTCAACATGTTGACATGTCATATAAGACCACCTATCCCTGCTATCTTAAACTGCTTGTCAAAAGGATTCAGATTAATTATTATCATTATTTTTTCCCTGGAAACATCTGGTGGGCCAAATCAAACTTCATGGTGAGCCAACTTTGGCCCATGGGCCCCACTTCGGGCAACCCTGGCCTGACTTAATCAGCTTAACATCACCTCTCTAGTCAGCACACAGCAGGATTGCCTTTTTAAATGCACGCAAATGGCGCCTAAGCGCACCATGAGGTGAAGGCACACATACACACACACAAACATAAACACGCAAACACACACACGCACACACAGGTGTTACAGGAGACTGGAGGCTGTGGATTTACTACGCAGGAAATGGAGGACTGCAGGAGGTTATGACACGTCATTAACAAACACACACACCCACACACACATTTAATTTGCCCTCTCTTTCTGTTGCACACATACACAGTGTTAAAACAGTGTCAGTAGTGATGCAGAGCTGCAGATCACACCCAGAGGGGGCAGAGGTCTTAATTGTGTGTCCATCATACATGAACACTGGAAAATGCAGCTGATGTGTGTCGCTGTGCAGCAGTGAGCTGTAGATTATTACTCTCTGACCACACAAAACCGCATTCATGTGTTCTGCCACTGTACTTTGCAGCCATGTGGAAGTTTAATGGCTGCCTGGAGAGACTGCGTATGCAAGCATGTGTGTGCTCACTCGTGTTAACATTCATGCACACGCTCATTCTTTGCAGTGGTGGCAGGATTTCCAGCGTCCACTGAGGATAAACACTCCTAAATCTGTTTAGAAATCACAATAATAAATTGTTTGTTGTAACTTTCAGATCTTGTCTCATTACCCTCAGATTCAGACTGAAGAAAACTTCAGTACTGAAAGTAATCCAGCTGCACAGACTGATGTCTGTACAGCGTCAGCAGGAGCTGCTAGTAGTCAGAGCAGCCTGGCCTTTCATGGTGCAAATGCACCAAGGTGCTTCCTTAATAACTTTTCATTTGTTTTTTACCAGATTTGCCATTAAGTGCACAAGAACTCTGATGTCTATGGTGAAACTTGATTGTATACAAACCTGACAAGCTCAAATCATTACATTTTATGTGGATGTCCAGTCAGTGTTGATGGGAAATGTGGTCAATTGAAGCAATAAATTCCTCAGTGTGTGCTTCATTGACAGAGAAAGCTGATTTCTCCTGCTCACAGAGCTGTGCCTACATGTACCAAGTTGCATTGCACACACAGACTTCTAACAGCCATGCTGCCGTCGATCACCACCCTAGCCTATAGCTATTACAAACAAATGTCAAACCATAGCATTGGGTCATCTGCTCTCTCAGCCCCGCTGGTATTGGTTGTTTTTCCAGTTCATCTTTGGGTTCCTGCTGCATGTCTTCCGATGAAAAAATGCAGCTGAATATCCTATTCAAAACACTGTAAAATATATACTCGTCCATTACATCCTCTGCACTCATATAATGGGATGACATTTTCACTTTCATTTTAATTCTGTTTCTGACCTTGTCCACAGCACTGCTCAGCCTCCATGCTGGTACTCCTTGCTGTTTCTCCAAACTGGGAGTGTGACTATAAAGTACCTCATACAACCACACTTCAAATATTCTGAATTTATATAGCATTTAATGATGATATATAAATGAAAGCATAATGGATTACATAGATTTTCCTTTCCCATAGAGCATGTACTACACTGTAAAAATGAAAAAGTTGAGAAAACTCAAAATTCCAAGGCAACAGACTGCAAGTTCTGAGCCCAGCTCAAATTCTTAAGTTTTGAAAAAGTTTTGCCAACTAATGATCTTTTGTTGAGATAATTTAGATAAACTTAAAGCTTTGAATTTTAGAAACTCCAAACATTGTTTGTTTCATGCACTAAAAAAAGACAAATCAGATTCACAGCTCACTTTTTTTTTAGTTTCTAAAACTAAAAGATTAAAGTTGATCTAAAAGTATTCATTATCTCAATTAAAGATCAGTGGTCAGCAAAACTTCTTAAAGTTTATTTCAAGTTTGAGTTGGGCTCAAAACTCAAGTCATTTGCAGTGTGTTACCTTGAAATTTTAAGTCATCTCAACTATTTTTTTTTTACAGTGCAAGCAGAGACAGAATAAGTTCATGCTGCCATGTGGCTGTAAAAATATATACATGCAAGAATAATCAGTATTTGCTGGAATGTTTCACAATAAACTGCATCATCACTGTACACTGACACATAACAGTGATTGTTGGCCAGTTGCCAGGATGTATGTGTGTGTGTGTGTTTGCTCCAGAAAGACAGGAGCAGAGGCTTAACGCTGTCTGACATCAACAGACTGAACCTTCTCTTTGAATGGACAGACTTTGCATGCTAGCATTTCACGCCAATTAACATCACCTTATCATTATCATCATAACGTTCTGCCAAGCTGTGTGTCTGTCACGGGGGTGGGGTGTTTGTCTGGACGTGTGCCGGGTGCGTCGCCTGGTTTGTTTACATACAGGTACGTGAGTTTAGATCATACAGAGAATGATACATAAGACTGTGTGCTCATTGGCTCAAATTTAACTCCAAATGGATCTCAAATTCAGTCAGCAATTATTATCTAAATGAGAAGCAGTCAAACCAGAACAATTGAAATATTTATAGTTTGAAAAGTACAGTTCAGTTAACTTTTTCACATTAATGAGATTCAGCATGTTGCTCACGTAAGCTAACATTATTCTCATGTAATGTATCAAAACTATGGAAAAACGTGGGAAAAGAAAATGCAATAGTTTGAGATTTTGATAAATATGCTTATTGGCTTTCTTGCCAAGAGTTAGATGAGAAAATTGATACCACTTTTATGCCTGTAAGTAAATCTCAAGCTATATCAAGTAGCCAGTTAGCTTAGCTTAGCACAGAGACTGCTTATGGTGGGAAACAGCCAGCCTGGCTCTGCCCCAAGATAACGAAATCTGCCTATCAGCACCTCTAAATGTCACAAATTAACTTTTTTTTTTATCTATACAAAAACCAAAATGTAAAAAAAACAATTGTTGATGTTTTACTGGCATTGGACTGTTGGACTTTTTGTTAGTTTTACCTTCAAACAGAGTCAGGAAAGTTAGTTTTCCCATTTCCAGACTTTATTCAGCGCTAGGACTCAAAATGTCAAACTATTCTTTTAATGTTTTACTTCATTGTAAAGATGGGATAACCAAAATCTGACCTGAATCTCATTAAAATCTCATCAAAATCTTGCTAATGGTAATGCTAACTCTTCATAATGTGTAAAATTACCAGTATCATCCCGTCAAAATCGTCAGCCTAATGTTACAACATTGTGATCAAAATCTCTTAGCTTGCACTCTGTGGCTCTACATCATTCCCTTTCTTGAGTAGAAGTTAGTAAAATAAAATAGAGTAGCTCGAGTCAGAGCATTACTGGATATTTTCCTTCTGTTGATCATTTCTCTCTCTCGGCTGTCTGGCAGCAGCACAGTGCTCATAGTTTCCATCTTCAGCCTGTCTGCTCCGTGTGTGTGTGTGTGTCAGGAGAGGGGGGATGGGTTTGATATTCTTTGCATGTTGGGAAACAGAGAAAGTAAGAGCAACAGAGAGAGACATACAATGTGTTAAACATTCCTCTCTCTCTCTCTCTGGCTGTACTGAGTCACTCCTCAGTCTGCTTTTCCATTTGTTCACTCTCAGCTGGCCCCCTCCTCTCTTCTTTTTAATCCAACCCATCCTTTATTCAAGACTTTCCCTTCTCCAACTATCCTCTAGCTTTGACTCTTTCTTTCAGCGAGACACTGTCAGGCTTCACGGCCGAGGCAACATGCCCTGCAAATGTAAAAACATTCTAAATGTTTATTGCAAGTATGTGATTGGCTCAGATGTTCCTGAGATGTTGCGCTGTGACCGGAGGGTCTCCCTCCGCTGACGTAGAGTCTGTGAGGAAGTCACTGCCTGTCTGTGGTTTGCTGTTTGAGAAGCACAGAATTTTACAACATGATTCACCATTCAACTGTGTAGGAGAGGCTGATCTTACAGATCGTACAGAGGCTGAATTTGGTCCATGTAGCCTGTAACATGGTGGTGATAACACCTACAGCCATGTTAGTGCCTCTGTAAGTGCTGCACTTACAGTAGGCACAGTTGTGCTTTGAGCTTAATGGTCAGCATGCTACCAGGCTCACTATGACAATGCTAACATGCTGATGTTTAAAGGTGTTTAACACAAATCACTGAAGTACAGCTGAAACTCAAGGAAGGTCATTATTTTGACAGGTAGGCTACTTGGTTATAAACCAAAAAGTACTGGATAAATTCATATTTTGGCTCTTGTCCACTGTGGGAACCCCTTAAACTTTAGGCTACTTTACTACTGTTATTTACAAACCAAAAGTTTTCACATATACATTACTGAAAAGGCAACACCGTATAGCAAAAGGGGGGAAATACAATGGAAACAAACGCAAAACCCATGACAATGGCTACACCTTAAATTACGGCTTGTGGAACCAAAGGAAAAGTCAGGGAATCACCTCATACGTCATCAGGATTCATCCTCTGGAAACCATGAATATATGTAGTTACTAGTGATAGTTACAGCCATGGGCTCTGTGTTTAATCTGCGGATCAGATCTATGATGCTGGTTGCGCATTTATCCACAAGGCACAGCAGCACAACTTCTTTGATTATTTTTCTTTGTATCCTCTGCAGTGTCCCCTGTCCTATCAAGTTTTTAACAACAGACTTTAATTGTGCTGTTTAAATTTGACATACTGCTTGCATGGAAACAAAACTGAAAGCAGCTTCTCTAATCATTCAAGTAAATTGTTAAAGAAAATACTCAAATCAATACAACACACAATTAAGAAATAAGCTGGACAGCTTGTGCTGCTCGACATAATTTTAAAGAGACTGATAAAAGTTGTGGTGGGGCTGTCTCCCCAAGGCGTGAGAGAGACACTGTGTGCATTTATGTATGAGTCACAGCAGTATAACTTACTTCTGTTTCCTCTGGAGAGTTTCCTCTGTCCTGTCAGGTTTGAAACTAAAGCTTTAACCTGTACTGCTTAAATATTAACAATATTTTCTGCAGTGACATCACTGTACACATTGAGACATTTAAAATGACTGAAAGCAGCCTCACTAATCATCAGTAAATCACTGATACATCAATACTACACACAATAAAGAAATCACCTGGAAAGCTTGTGCTGCTTGACATTATTTAAAAGGTACAGGTAACATAGCCTATAGACATGAGTCTCTACAGGTGGGTAGCCAGTTTATGATTTACGCATGCATGCAGATTTGGATGAATATCCAAGTTCATCTGTACATCTCACTAATACGTACCAAATTTCCGGGCAATCCATCCAAAAGTTGTTTTTTAGTCTGGATGTAGATGGTGTACTCATGCCAATATTTTGTTAGGCAAAAAAGAGGAAAAAAGCATCCAATTAAACAAAAGAGACAGTAATGTACCTGATTATTTTTTAGTTACTTTTGGATTACTTCAATACCAAATATGCAAATAAAGACAAGAGAGTATAATATAGTGTATATATGTGTACTATGTATGTATGTGTGTATATATACAGTATATATATATATATATACTGTATATATATATATATATATATATATATATATATATATATATATATATATATACAGTATATATAATCATCACCACCTGAAAGAGGTGTGTCAGGTATTAATATGCTCCAAAGTTACCTACGTGTAATTTCCCTGCCCTGGTGTCTGCATCACCTGTAACATGAAATGCACTGGTGCTGACTTTAATTACAGGTGAGCCAAACATGATCATCTGCCGGAACTGATTTCCTTTGCACACAGAAGCATTTAGCCTTAATGGTGCTGTGCCAATAGCCCTTTCTGGCAGAAATCTTGCTATTATCACTAAAAACATGATTTGTTTCTCCCCTCTAAACCTACCCAGGAAGAGCTTTTAAAGTGTTAAAAAAAGATTGGATGGTTACATGGGCGCCGACTTGAGTTGAACACTGGGGGGATGGGATAGGGGATAGGGGTTAGGGTTAGGGTTAGTCTATTATCTGGTGGTATTTATACTTATTAGTGAGGCAGAAGAACATCATTTCAACATTAATCAACATTATTATTAACATAATATACACTGTGCAGGCTGCGTACAGCTCGACCTTCGCTGCGACTGCATGTGAGGATGAAATACAGTTCAGTCTGTGATCTGTCTCTGTCTGACTGAACAGCCTCATGGTAGTAATATTTTACTATTCTTCATATTTTAAACAAAGGAAATTCGTTAAATCAAGTCACTTGGTGCTTTTAAAGTTATGATATTGAGCCGAAAGAGATTCTACATTCCGTTCGTATTCATCGCACCGCGTGCGCGTCAATGTTCAACATCGTCGGCTTAATAAAGTAAATGATGGCTAAACATTAAAAAGTAAATCTCTAAAACAGTTCTCATTCACTTGGTGTGAGGCTTCAGATGGATTCTTCAGCAGTTTTTGGCGTCTTTCTTCCACAGCCAACTGCTGACGTTAAATCCATGGGATGCAGCAGTCTTTCATCCAGATGTGTTTTGGATAAACTATACAGTGTTCTTGAAACTTTAGGCTTTCACCTGGAATTTTGTCTGATATTCCAGATGAAACCTCAGCGACTGTTTTAACGTCCTTATCTTATATCATGTTTACACACGGATCGAGGCTATGCGGATGGTCGTGTTGTGTCATAAAGTGTCACCATGCGTGCGCGCTGTGCATGTGTCTGCTGCAGTGTAGTATATCCCGTTTGATTTTAAAATGTAATCCTGCTAAGTAATCCCCGTTTTTATCAAATATACCGGTAATCTGATTACATGTTTTTTTCCTGTACTGTAACGGATTACAGATACCTTTTTTTTGTATCCTAATTACGTAACACCGTTACATGTAATCCGTTACTCCCCAAGCCTGAGTATTAGATAGTAACTATTATAAGGGATATAACTATAACTATCAAATAGATTATTGTATAGTGGTTGTTGTTGCACTTGTTCTTTGAGCTTTGCTCATAACTCAACGTGAAAATTTGCATCACTTTTGATCTGAATGCAATCTGAACTTTTAGTGCATAATTTCATACATGCTTCTATGATTTTGGCCACTTTTAATTTTGTGTCGTTTCATGTTATCAGTCTGTTTCACTTATTTCTTGTGGTTACAAAAGGAGCGTACGCACACATACTGTATATTTAGATGCCAGACACCCTCCTCAAGCCTGTCTGAGTTTAACTTGGCAAGCACATCAAAAACTGTGTGTGTGTGTGTGTGTGTGTGTGTGTGTACTGTAGATTTACTGGCTGCACAGAGGGAATCAGTGCCTTGCTCAGGGGCATCTCATGCACCTAACGACACAACATTTTATGTGATATTCTTCAGTACAGTGGTGAACTCAGGCTGTCTGAGGGAGAGGGGTGAAAAAATTAAAAAAGGGCACCAGCTGTATGCTTTGGGGCGTAACAGTTGTGATGCTTTTTAACATATTTTGTCCACTGGAAGGGCACTCAGGAGGGTACTTAAGGTTTTGTCAATTGGAAGGGCACTCTAGAGGGCACTTTTCACATTTTGCTCTACTAGAATCACACTCAGGGTACATCAGGTTTTGTCCACTGGAAGGGCACTCTCAAGGGTAATTTATCCCATTCTGTGGAAAGGCGCTCTGGATGCTAATTCAGGTTTTGTCCACTGGAATTGCAATCTAGAGGGTACTTTTAGAGATTTTCTTCACTGGAAGGGTGCCCTGGAGGGCACTTTATCATGTTGTCTTGAACATGGAACCAATCTACAGGGTACTTCACATATTCTCACCTGGAAGAGCATTTTAGGTAGTACTTCAGGTTTTGTCCACTGTAAGAGCACACTGAAGGGTATTTCACAGTTTGCCCAAAGGAAGGGCACTCTTGAGGGCACTTTATCATGTTGTCTTGGACATATAGCCACTCCACAAGGTACCTTATCATGTTTTGTCAACTGGAAGGACACTCTAGGGAAGCACTTCATGTTTTCTCCACTGGAAGGGCATAAGAGGGAACCTTATCACTTTGTTTTGTACTTTATCATGTTTTATCTGTCATAGGGGCATCCTAGAGGGCATGTTTGCCCCTCTCGCCCACCCCTTTAGTCCACCAGTGCTTCAGACGTACTGTGATTACATTGTAGCAGTGGTAGTATTTTCTGGGAAAATCAGTGCAGCTCTGAGTTCAGTTTGACCTCGTTGACAGAAAGAGAGAGAGAGACGTAGAAGAAGAGTTATAGAGCAGGGGGAGGGAAGGAGAGTGAGTCATACATGTGGACGTGGCCTCCCTCTCTCTCTTTCTCTCTCTCTCGCCCCTGCGTCTCGCTCTTCGTCCTTCCCACTTTTTGCTTCCCAAACCAGAGCGAGGCCTTCAATTATCTGGTTTGTTGGCACAGTGAGAAGGAGAAGGAGACTGTGGACTAAGAAGACCTTCATCTCAGCACTGCCTCTTTCTCGCTCCCTCTCTATGTCTCTCAACCCAGGAAATTCCTTTATAATGTTCTTTGAGATTAAACTGATTCTCTCTCTCTCTCTCTCTCTCTCTCTCTCTCTCTCTCTCTCTCTCTCTCTCTTTCTCTCTCTACAGTAGGTGGTTTTAATAACAGGTGGCAGTAGAGTGTAGTCAGTCTAGCCCACAGGCCTGCACTTTACACACACACCCACTGAATTAACTTATTACATCCTTAAGGGCAATTTGCAGTCTTTCTATGGTGCTTTTGATGTCTGTCACTCGTCTGTCTGCCTCCAGCTCTACAATTCTAACTCCGAGGCATGCGTGTGACAAGACACAACTCCCTGCTCAGCTGCTGGTCCCCCTTTCTCTCTGCTCCATACAGTAACTTAGATTTAATACCATGTCCTGAGCAGTGCACACATTTAGGTTCAGAAACTCGCCCCTAAAGTGGGAAAGTACAGTGGAAACAAAAGCAAAACCCATTACAATGGCTACACTAGGTCTTTAAGTTTTTTGACCTGCTTGTGGCACCAGAAAAAAATCATGGGATCACCTAATCAGTCATGAGGATTCATCCTCTGGTAATCATGAACATTTGCACTAACGACGCGCAGACCGCAATTACAACCAAGGGCAGTGCAGTTAATCCATGGACTGGGAGGGCCAGGTAATAAAAACTAACACCCTAATTAATAGCAGGTGGGAAATAGGGTTCATCTTTCCAGAGACAGAGAGAGAGCAGCTGTGTGTGCATTCATGCACGGGGTACAGCAGCGCTACTTCTTTGACTTGTCTGTGAAGGTTATCAGTCATCCAGGTCATGGTATGATCGTGGTATGGCATGGTTTGCCTACGACAAACCTTCCTACGAATACTTCTTTGACTATTTAACTCCGTTTACACCGGAGAGTTCATAAACAGTTTCATTTTGCTGCTGTTTGTCATTTTGTAATTTGTTAGAGAAAAGAGTCATAAATCAGTACAACACACAAAGTAATAAGCTGGAAAGGTCATGCTATCATTTCAAGGGACCAGCAGTGGAGGTGTGGGTAGGGGCACAGCAGTGCAACTTCTTTTATTATTTAATTCTATTTTCTTTGGAGAGATTGTCCTGTTTATTATTCCTCATTCGGATCCCCATTAACTTCCACAAAGCTATTGCAGTCTTCCTGGGTCCTGGTGTTTTTGGCTCAGGAGTACTACAAGTATGGAGACCTTCAAAATGACTGAAAGCAGCCTCTCTTATCATTAGTGAGTCACCCGTACATTAATACAACTCACAATAAATAAATCACATTGAAAGCTTGTGCAGCTCGACATCATTTAAGGATATTGTAAAGCAACAATAAATGTGTGTGCTGAGTTTGTCACACCAAAGAAACACGTGTTATTAACCAGGCAGCCATTAATACAATTTCTACATATATAAAATTAGGTAATTTGGCTAAGCTACGCACCCAATGCTAGCTTCATATTTTTCATACACGAATGACAGCAGTATAAATCTTCTCATTTAGCTAATGCCAATTCAGGTTGGGCCAGAACCCTACTTGAGTCTTTCCTACATATACCCTAGCACTAATTTTGTCCAACATTAGCTTCTTAGCGGTGTAATGCTGCATTTACATGGACTAAGGATTGTAGATGGCAAACCGGATAACATTTAGTGGACAAGACCATGCAAACTTAGGTGAGGCTTGCAGAGAATTCTAGTAACGGTAATAGTAGACAGCACTGCAGTCCAAAATTAAAATTTTTAAACCTCTGCTGGACTGCATGGCAGGATTACGAAGCTCCCTCACAAACGGAGAAAACGCTGGTGATCTGGAGGCTAAAGAAGCTAATAATTTTGGTGCAACAACAAACAACAAAGGATTCGTCTGAATCCATGTGAATGCAGCATAAGTGATTAAAGAAAATAACTTCTCCTGAGGCTATTATCACATTATTGAATCTTCCTTTTCGTGATTTATTTTGTTAAGAAATGCCACTGAGTGCATTAATGGAGAGGATTTTGTGTATTGCGTCCATATCGGAGGACACAGCAGACCCACATCAGTCTATGAGCAGATGGTCAGTTCCTGTTGAGCTGTTGAGCACTGAAGACACACTCACACAAATACTTATACATATATATACACACTCACACATCCAGGTGAAACCCATGATTATTAGGTGGAAACCTCCTACTTCTACCATACACACGCTTGCAGTAAATGATTATTAGTGGGAAGCCCCTTTATACACATACACACACATGCATCTACACACAGACACACACACACTCCACATAAAACCCTAAACTCCTCTCCCGTCTTTGCCAGTAGCATAAACTTCAAACAACCAATAGCTTCCGTTCATAAAGAGCCCCTTACGCACACGCACAAACACCTACACACACGCACAAATACACACACACACACACACATGCATGTTAAACCAATGCTGAGGCTCTCAAAGGCTGTAATGAGAAAGCTGCAGGTACACTAACCTTTTCATCCTCTCTCTCTCTAGCACACAGACACACATACATGCACACACAGACACACACGCGCTGTCTTGCTGTGTGTGATGACAGACAGCTGTGTGTTCAGGTTTTACAACCTGAGAGGAAGTGCAAAGTCGACAGCAGCAACATCAAAGCGGCTGCTACTGTACACTTGAGTGCATTTTAATTCAACACACTGATGCTCAGTTTAGTTCAGTTTAGTCTCACTGTGAAATTCACTTAACTTCAATTCAATTTTAACTTATTTAAAATAGGGGTCTTCAAACTTTTCTAGGTGATGGACCTCTTCGCTGATAGGTAGATGGAGCAGGGACCCTACTACATATATTGCACTGAATATTTTTGGGTCTCCACTCATTATACTTACTCCTAGTACATTTAGGATGATAGTACAGCTCACTGACCCATGTGTTTTGATAATATATAGCTATAGATAGGTGCCTCACAATGCACGTATTGCATCAACAAACTCGTCACTGGACTCCAACTCTTTATAAATTTTGGTCTTTGTAACCTTTGTACCTTTGTAACACACATGTGATTTGTTCCTTCTCATACAGTTCCCATATTTTTTTTAATCCAAATGTTGCATGTTGGATGTTCAAGATTCAACCATCTAACTGTAATACTTT
>JAJHUR010082109.1:0-42472 GCA_027495735.1 Lutjanus campechanus
CAAGCAGGTAAAAAATCGACCGTGCACCACAGCACAGACACAGGTTCTTTTTTCCCCTCATTCTTATAAAGCTATCAGTTCCGATCTCAGTGTTCAAATTACGCTGTGACTTGTGAATCCTATTTTTCGGGGGTTTGCATATTTTCATGCAGACAAATACAGACTAATACAGAATAATGCCTGGGACAACAACAACAAAAAGAAACAGAAAAAATATTCACCATTGCACTGTTTTTTAAAATCGTTCTCTGCCAAGAAAAAATAAAAATGCCTGAGATGAACATGCCCACAGCCGGAGAACATTCACTTGAAAGACAACGTGCGATGTGTAACGAGTGCCCCAATGCGTGGATGGCCACAGCAAGATGAGACAGCATTGTGTTTATTAGGCACAAATTATCAAAACAAATTTGCAGAAATAAACACACATGTTAACAATTGTTTTACTATTAGCCAAATATTTATTTTGGGAACCTGAATATGCAGGAAAATTTTGAATTCACACAGAAGAAAAAACAGTGGCACCAAAAAATTACAATATTTTAGACCTCTCTCTAAATTTCTAGGCTTTCCGAGTTCCCTGTAGCTCCCTTGTATTTTGAACCATGTTCTACACATGATATTAATGTGTGATAACATAACAGAGATGGGAAGTAACATACGTACATATAAGTATAAATACTTACTTTACTGTACTGTAAGTAGAGTTTTCAGGTTTCTGTACTTGATTATTTATTTTCCTGACAACTTTTTATTTTTAGTACTTTTATTTTAACATAAATATCTATACTTTCTACTCCTTACATCTTCAAAACAGGCTCATTACTTTAGTTTTAGTGCATCTGAGGGGAATTATTGATAATTTTTATTCAACCTTACGGGACAGTAACACACACGAAAAAAGACAATTCCTTGGTGTATCCATCAGTGTATATCACGCATGTCAGATGTAATGAGAAGAAAGGACACAACAAGACAAAAAATATGTAACAAATAAAAAAAGACATAAGATAAAAAACACATAAGACAAAAGAGACATAACGATAAAAAAGACGTAACAAGACAAAAAAGACATAACGATAAAAAACATGTAACAAGACAAAAAAGATGTAACAAGACAAAAATTGCATATAAAATGTAGACCAAAAAAAAAGATGTAACACGATGAAAGAGATGTAAAAAGACAAAAAAAAGGTAACAGACAGAGATGCTTGATCACGGGGAAAAGGTGAGGTTCAGTTAGCTTTGCACAGAAACAGCCAGAGGGACACTTTAATCTTGGGAGTTTGAGTACATTTTAGAGCCTGTACTCTTTCCACTTTTACTTCATTAGATAAGCTGAATCAGCACTTCCAATTTGTCTTTTTTGCACAAGTATCTGTACTTCTGCTCAAGTAAAGAATATGTGTCCTTTTTGCCACCTCTGTGAAATGACATCCATTATACATTACAGAATGTCACAATGTCACATAAAGTAAATAATCAAGAGTATTATGGAAACTTAGTACTTCCAAAGAGATTTTGTACGGCTGATACCTGATTGTCTGAACATACAGTCACAGCACTTACCTTCATAGGATCTCTTGTGTGTTGCATTGTCATCATCTCATAGCAAGCCTCTACAGAACCTGAACGAGTAAAACACATAATTTGGTCATTTGTATTACATCCTACTAACAATAGGAACATCTAAATCAAGAATTGTACATTCAGCTGGTCAGTCTAGAAGAAACACTCTGGTCAGCCTCTGTGGTTTTAACGATTATATTTAATTAGTGTTGGCACCGGGAGCAAATTCTACACAGTTCCTGCACATGTTTTGCTTCCCAAACAATCCTTCCAACAGCCTGTTAAAGAAAACAAGGTCACAAAGCGTGATGTGCATGGCCGAGCTACCTTGTCTTCTACAATAATGTCAGAAGCAATTACTTTAAACATTATCTCTCTACCTGTAACGTCTGAAACCGCTCTCATGTCAAAGAGCGCATAAAGATTGCAATGACCATTTTGAGTTATGCAGTAATTTTCCACCACACACATAAATGATAAGAATCTAGGTTTTTAAAGGCTCATCTACTGTGGGAATTAAACAGTGGGTGAAAAAGAAAAAAAAAACACTTTTATCTAATGCATTTAAGTGTAACCTGCATGGAACTGACCCAGATGTTTCTAAAACTTTGCCACATTGCATCTCCAAAAAAACACTGTATACAAATATACCGTGTACTGTATATAAATACAGAAAAAGGAAGCAATCAGAATTCCTATTAAAAATTCATTTTTTTTATCTCATACAAAAATAATTTTGCGATACACTAAGTAATACACTGGCATTCCAAGAAAAATGCAATCTTTGCCCGTCATGTTTTTTTAAATGGCGACAGAAAGCAGGCCACAGCGCTCACCTCGTCTGTCCATGCTGATGTTGCCATAGATTGGATTTTCCTGTTGCTCACGATGATTGTGGGGATTTTCCTGCTGCTCGTGGTGATTGAGGTTATGAAAATAATGTCCTTCATCCTGTGACGGGCTTCAACCAGATATAAAGGAAAAATTTCACAGTTTATTTCTATAATAAGATGCCATTTGTAGATAAGAAAGAGAAAACAGAAATAATGGAATACCTATTATTAAATAAGATATGTTGGAACCTCATCAGAAACATGAATAAAAAGCGTACCTTTCTCTTTCATAAATGTGTGGGCGGCAGCACTCTGTGTCTGTATGAATAAAATATTTAGCAAGTTATAGAATTTGTCCTTGTAAAAGCTAAGAGATTTTTAATGAACGGTGAAAACATTAAAAAAAATAAAAATTAACTTAACATATAGGTATACCTCTGCACAAAACGGCTCTTCGTCTGATGCAGAAGATGACATTGAGGCACAAAGAGATCAACAAGGCCACAGATAACAGCGCCAGAGCTACATGCACAATGTAATCTAAAAAACAAACACAAACTGACCATTAACACTTCAAATATTCAAACTTTTCTGTCTGAGGGAATCAAAGTGATGAGTTTTCAAAGTCAGTGTGTGGAATTTCAGACTTTTTTTTATCAGCTATAACACATGTTGTCTGGAATTTCCCCTTGTACATCTCAATAACAAAGAAAAAAGATGAAAATTTTTGAAAATGCGTCATCACTTTTGCTCCAACAATACTAGACAGTTCCAATCTCTGACCTTTAAGCGGAGGAATTGGATGAAAAATAAAGAAAGTTGCAGTCGTTAAAGAATGTTATGTTAAATTATTATTGTATTCTACACGTGTATATACCATGTGCTGCATATGGAACATCTAAGGTTTTAACAACAAAAATAAAAACTAATAATCCAGTGATTTCTGAATATTGAAATGCAGTATGTATTGTACCAATTTCGCCTAAAAAATACTGACAGATTCCTTGGGAAAATCGTTCTTCCTGTCGTAACCACAGTTTTACTGTAAATATGTCTTAATTTCTGTGTTGAGATGAATAATTTGCTTAAAAAGTGTTGCACTGATAAACATACGTACTATGATCGTCATGTGGTCATCAACAAAACAAAATTATGTGTGGATACTAAACTACAATATAGAGAGCAGTATACCGTAGGGCTGCACTATTTAGCGAAATGTAATCAAAATAGCAGCACGTCCAAGTGCAAAATCCAAATCAAAGAAGTCGTAATTTTTTGATAAAGGTAACATGTACGACAAAACAGGATTATAATGAAGTACTGTAGTCCTCCAATCTTTCACCTTTTGTTCTGCCATATTCTTTGACATAACTGTTTTGAGGAATTACACTACCAGAAACTGATCTACACGGATTTACAGTTATGTACAGTGTAGAAATATCAGGTATAATTTTGAAAATCTAAATATAATTTCAGAAGTTCTTAAAGTTGGTTTGATCCTACCGCACATATTCCAGCCGTCTTGAACAAAAAGGCTTGTCTGTCTGACACAGTTGCTCTCAGGCTATGGGGCATCACATGCAGTGTTCAGTCAGCGAGGTGTGCTACACTGTAGTCTATTTTTACATCGCCTCAGTTACCTCTCTCTTATCACAGCGCTTTGAACAGTGGCTGCTCTTCAGTTACAAACAGGAAACAATGTAACCTCATTCTGAGGCACCCAGTCTCTATAGTCAGATACAATACAATGTCACGTAAACATATTACTATCTAAAGATGATAATGGTTTGTAAACATCTGTTAGCAACATCAGTGTTTTAACAGTAGTCTTAGTACTTGATAATAGTATTTTAATTTAAAAATAAAATGTAATATGTCAGCACAGAACCAAATAAATAAACCAGCAAAAAAAAAAAAACCCATTTCACTCTTAAAAGACAGAAAATTTCAACATATTTCAAATTAACTAACCATAAGTTATTAAAACTGACTCAGAATTTTACTCTAAAACCAAGTAGTAACCATAAATTAAATGGTGGTTACAACTGTGATTCGGTTCCCACACGACAAGCAAGTCCCCACCGTGCCATGCAAGCACACATGTAGATTGACCTTTCTGCATGATATGGATTGTCTTTGTGAAAGGGGCTTCGGAGTATATCAGGACAATATATCTTGCATACGCACATTGTGGTTTTTGTAACTGTGGTTGGAAAATCAGACGAAAAACATGCAGTTGTGAAATGGTTGCTCAGTACAGCTACATGCACAACTGTATGTGAATGTGAACGTGTGTGTGTGTGTGTATACTGTGTGCAGAGAGTGTGAAAAAAAGAGTGTCACTGAGAAACAAAATTAAGTTAACTTAGTTTGGTCGGCAAATTTCAAAGAACTAATCAGCATGCAAGAATATAAAATGAGAATGAAAACAAAAGCTGTATTGCCAGCTTTATACAGTATAAACACCCCTTTCCTGCCTATGTATGTGATGGTGTCCAATGGTGGTTATATTTGTTAGCCATTTAGCCCTTGTGGTTTGTGGTTTAAGCCCCGCTTTGCAAAGTCAGGTGTCACTCTGTGGTACATGTGCACAACAGTGGGCTTTGATTTAGATCTGTCAGCGAATGCGCAACATCAACACATTAGAAGAAGTCATCAGGCTTCTAGGCAGGAAAGCCCAAATCACATTACAGAATTACAGCAGATCTTTAAAGGACACAGAAAATAAATCAGCCATATAGTTCCAGCAGTTTTATTTCTATGTAAATAGAATGTTTGTTTATTGCTGCACAGGATTCAACAACTGGGAAATCCAAATGACACCATTAGAAAGACATACTGAATGTGAAATATTGCAAGAAAGCCATAAAAGAAAAAGCAAAGAACACCACCCCCTGCTGTGTAATAGTTCAATGTCAAATACAACCAGATTTTATTTGCAAATGTTCGAATATTTTCAAAAATGAGAATACATTTGTTGCAAAAATAAAACCATGAACATATTTTATACACAGTAGCAAAGAACCCACCCCACCCACTCTCCAAATTTACACACAGCCCACATTTGCACAGTTGCCTGCAACTGTTTTGCAACTGTAATTCTAAACTGACCACAACTGAAAAGAATGCATTTTATCATTCTGCATATAACCATCGCCAGGGCAGGATGCAGCTTACGCTGTGACTGGGTTGCACCAACAAAGTAAAAATTAAAATGAGTAAATCCAGATTTAAAATTAAGCAGAGCTCTGTTGCAAAAATAAAACCAAATCTCTGTTAGTTAATCCAAGTTTATGGATTTGAATCAGCATTAAATAGAGTTTAATTAATATGGAGATGCTTGCTTAAAATTAAAATGAATCAATACAGCTGTTGGGCCCTAGCAGCGAAAACTTTTGGCTGCACTGTATTCCTTAACAAAACATTACATTGTTTTCTAGCTACCAAAAAAGGTTAACAAAATGTTACACTGTTTACTAGCAAATGTTAGCAAAAAGTTATTAAAGTTATTAAAAGCTATTATTCTCAATACTTATAAAAAAGGCAGCCATTTTAAAGTTAAGTCTCCTCAAGTGTAAATTTAATGTTAAAACTGGATCACATTTAAAAAATCAGGGTTTAAAGTTTTGGTCTAACAGATTTAAATTTAATCTAGATTTAGAGTAAACTGACATTTAAGTTGAATCTTTCTTAATTTTAAGCCTGTCAAAAAGTATGGTGCAACAATTTAAGTTAAACCATGATTTAATCAGGTTTAAAAACAAGAGTGTTGGTGCACTCCGGCCTACACGTCCACACTTATTGCACGTAATTTATCAACTGTCACTGTTCAATAAATTAGGCATTATACTGAAGATCAACTGAGTTACACCTTGAAGTGGGGAAAGGCTGTGTTGAAATCTCTCTGTGTCTTGCAGCTACATACTTGACTGGAGGTGGAGGGGGTTTGAACGGAGGTGGTAGATCCATCCTAAAGAAAAAGAACACAAGTATTGACTGGTGATGTTATTGCTAGAAAATTAGCACGTAGGTATTATAAATCATGTTCATCTATCGGATTCTTCACATTTGTCAGGGTCACCCAGTGCGTGACCCTGAATAAGTGCAAGCAGGTGTACAGAACGCTTGAATGGATAGGTAACAAGAGTTTTACCTCTCCTTTATAACTCGTCTCCTGTAGAGGAAGCAAGCCACAGCGATCAATAGCAGCACAGGAACCATGAGTAACACCACCAACAGATGACTGCGTCCACCATCATTCTCTAAGAGGCATATTCAGAGAAGGGAAAAATGTCATTTTGGAGGACAGCAACAGCTAAAGATGTGTTTATAAGATATTGACCAGCTTGCTCTGGTGAAACCCAGCAGACTCTAGCAAATATTGATAATAAATGTAAAGCTACAGTTTGAAACTTTTTGCCTGTGTGTCCTGCAGTCCTCCCCCTCAGCTGGTTGGACTCCAAGCCCAGAAGCTGACACTCCTTTTAATGAGATTTCTACCTTGAAAAGGCAATCTAGCCTGGGGCTGTGAAAACTGCAATCTGTAAAGCCTCCACATGTGTTGAAGATGCAGATGGTGAAGGCAAAGACACTGCGGCTAGTATTCATCTGCACTTTTTAAGGGGGTCTTGCCTGTTGAGGCATTTATCCTCTGTTGTCTGCAGTTATTGGCTGCTTTTTAAACACTTTTTACTGTTTACTTTTCGGCACTGCAGCTGCTCGCCTCACCTCGTTAGCCACAAACAATGCTAACCACACTGCTGGCAGCAGAGCAAATGATGTGCCCAAAACAATCCGAGGGCATCACTAAGAAGCCCATTTCAGGCAAACAGAGGGATGTTGAATGATTCAGGGTCTCAGACAAAGACTAGAATTGCATAACATAACGCATTGCTGATCGCGCAACAAAAATATAAATGCAACACTTTTGTTTGTACTCCTATTTTTTAGTTGAAGTTGAAGTTAAGTATCTGAGACTTCTGTGTCTACAAATGATTTATTTCTCTCAAATTTTGTTCACAAATTTGTTCAAAATATGTGTTAGTAACAACCTCTCCTTTGCCAAGATAATCCATGATTATTGCACAGGTGTGCCTTGAACTGCTCACAATAAAAGGCCATATGCACTGCAGTTTTATCTAGAAGGAAGACATATATTGGGCACTGAACTATGGCTATTTAACACACGGCTACAGATACTATTTTTCCCCCAGGAGGGCAAAATCATGACCTGCCCTACTCTGCCTCTGACTGGCTAGTATTTGTTACCTTTGTTGGTTAGGTTTAAAGGTAAAAAATATCAGCATGAGCCAATCAGAGGCAGAGTATGGAGGGTCATGACATTCCCTGCCTGCGGAAAAAAATTGGCATCTGCAGCTCTATGTGAACTAGCTATGGTCTTAGTCTTAGATCTCTTACTTCAACTCATGAAAAATGGGAGCAAAAACAAAAGTATTGCATTTATAATTTTGTTGAGTGTATATATTTTCTGTCACAGGTTGGATCTGTAACTGTGAAATATTAGGTAGTTATTACCTTTATCCCCGGTCACTGTCACATTTCCAGAACTCAGGGTTGGGGTTACACCAGGATTGTCAGAGGTTTCCGTAATGTTTCCCAGGGTGCTGAATTCCACTGGACTGGTTGAGGTATTGACCTCTGAATGTACTGTATGTAGTATGGAGTCATTCCACGTCGCAGTACTACCATAACTTAATGTTGTGGACACATTGCTGGACACTGGTCGGTCAGAAAAGGTGGTTGTGTTGAAAGTGTGAGTCGGATTAATCGTCTGATCATTGGAGCTGTTGAAGTGAGAGGGATCAGTGTGTGTGGCAGGGGATGATGTGACACTGATGTGTGTATAAGTTGCATTGGTGTCAATGGTTGAAAGGCCAGTGGTCGGTGATGTGGTAAAGCTGCTGTCTGTTGGTTCGATCAAACCCCGCTCAGTTACATTAGACTGTGGTGACACTGTCAAGAGATCTGAAAGTAGCAAAGCAATAAACATACTGTAAGAAAAAATGTACAGTGGTGGTCTGATGTTGTGGCTGCAGAGTCATAAAACATATTTTATTGGGGCTCCACAGTGCTCATTTGTTCGAGAATATATTAAAAGAAACTGTGCACATGGATGAACAAAATATATCCATTACATAATAATCAGATTTATTTCTATAGCACAAATGAGCTGACCAAAGTGCTTTACAAACATAGGCAGAGTAAAACAGGTGAACAGAGTATACAAGATAAAAGACAGATATATCAAAGAGATCAAGATGAAATCATTTGCAAGGTTGCAAAGGTGCAGTATAAGGATTTACATCTGTACTCAATTTGTATGTGCTAGGGACATTCAAGTTAGTAACAGTTAGTCATGTTGGGAAATATGTTTTATGACTTTAATTGACTTTTAGCTTAGATTAGCATAAAGACTGGTATCAGGGGCAAACAGCAAGTCTGGATGCCTTAAGGTAACAAAATCTGCCCTCCAGCACCTAATTCAAAAATTAACATCTTATATCTAGTTTGTTTAATCTCAACAAACCCAAATGAGCAACTGGGAAGTTGTGGTTTTATTGTGAGTTAGGTGCTGGAACTAGGGCTATGTCTAAATTTCCATATTAACATGCTATTCAGAAGACAAAAACAATGTGCGAGATTGTTTTAGTATGTCTGAAACCTTAGTATGAAACCAAAAGTACATGAAGTGCAGCCTATTTTCATTATTAATATTACAGTATGCAAGCACTGGACACTGCACTGGCAAATATATTCCACAATGCAATGCAATAGTGATGACAACAACAACAACATAACAGACAAAGGAGGACAGTGACAAAGGCAGCTCTGGCGTAATGTCTCCCACCGGCAAGGAGGCTCTTAGGAAGTGATGTGATACACGCTGAGAAAGATACATACTGTTGAATGACAGTACACATTTTGGGTATGTAGTGCATAGTATGTGACTTCAGACACAGCATATTTCTTCACCAGAAGTAGTAACTCCCTGAGGTCTAAAGAGGCTGTCTGGTAAGAAATAGCACAGCACATAACCTCCCACTTTGGTTTCTGTATGTATTTCCCAAAATGTCAAACTATCTCTTAAACAAACTTCACATTGGAAAGCAGAGTAAAGAGTAGAAAGTAAAGTATATCAGTAATGCACCAGAAAACTTTAAAATACCCAGTGCACAGTGATACATCATTAAAACATGGACCGAGTTGGCATTTATGAGCACTCTGTGCATAATCAATAGGTACAATAAGGCAAAGAGCTCATTCAAGAACCTGAACCGTGAAGTCATGGGCACAGATTTCTGAGACGGAGGAGTGGTCATGAATTACAAATTCAGAGGTACGTTGTATAGGTTTTCCTAAGTAATGAGTAAAGTCAGTCAGTGGTGCCTTAATTCTTTTCCACCATGCATACCCACATACATAAACCTAGACAAATCCATCTTTAATCTCAGCTGAATAAATAAGCCAATTGCTTATTTACAAGCATATTAAATTCTGTATTTTTTATCCCTTTGTTTGGGCTGTTGTACTACTCCAATCTGTCCAACAGATTGTGCTCTCAACCCATGTCATGATTCAGACACGCTGCTGAGACTCTGCTGAGTGTGTTTGCTCTTGTGGTTTGAAAGTTAGACAGAAAGGAAGAGCAGGAAGTGACTTCTGACGTCTGTGTGGCATGGTTTCTGTCTTTACATATCGAAATTCGCATGAGAAACACGTATACAGGATGAGAAAGTAGACAAGCGGGGATTATTTTCTTTCTTAAGCACAGCCCACTCACAGCACTATACCAAGCCATATCACCGGTGGGGGCAGACTACATGCAGTTTGGTTGTTTTACAATTTGAAACTTTGAGTGCTGTTTTAGTTCTGCTCAGTTCAGTATTAACCCCCAAATCCCAGAGGGCAGTTGATTTGCAGCAAATAATTGAGAGTTTCACTCTTAAAGTTCTGTAGTCCACAATTTATTCACAGTTACTGGTATGTTCTCATAACATGGCTGGCAGCTTCAAAATCCTTTGAATCTCTCTCTTTCCTTTCAGCTAATTAAAATTAAAATTGAGTGAGCTGCACTATAATAACAAAAGTCAAGTATCAGCTCTCTGGTCCAGTGCAGTTTATTAAGTCATTCAGTCTCTCGGGCCCTCTGCGAGATTGTTAATCCAGCCCTGAGGAAATGCTGAAATTGAGTGCGACACAAAGA
Organism: Lutjanus campechanus; assembly: GCA_027495735.1. NCBI lineage: Eukaryota > Metazoa > Chordata > Actinopteri > Lutjaniformes > Lutjanidae > Lutjanus > Lutjanus campechanus. The sequence continues at coordinate 10,627 of JAJHUR010082109.1, forward strand.
GAGAAACAGTGGCAAAGAAATAAAGAAGCTCACCTGTCCTTAAGCTTGTGGTCGATGTTAGCACCGAGATGATAAACTCTTTTTGCAGACTTATATATCCGGTGTTGACAGTCAGTATGTAAACCCCAGTGTGAGCATCAGTCACCCGCAAGAACACCAGAGATTCATTCTCTGACACCAGCTTCTTGTTCTAGGGCAAAACAAGATTATGCAGCATATGAATACCTTTCATACTGAAAAAGATGTTTTTGTTTTGTAGGTTTTGATGCCAGAGGTAATCAGATCATCTTGGCATTCAGTGAATGAAGTGAAATCCTCTGGAATAAGCAGAAAGAGGCTGATGAAGAGTTTTCCGTTACCTTTGTCCACCTGTACTGTGCATTAGGGAGCGTGGTGCATTGAATTGTCACATTATTTCCAGCGTGGACCTCAACAGTGCTATTCACATTGCATGTTATGTTATCATCTAATAGAGAGAAAATGAGACATTAATTTGGATTGACAACACAAGAATGTTTACATAAAACATGACTAAAAGGTATGGGTGTATTGTGCCTGTGTCAGTGGGCAACATGACCGAGGGTGGAAAAACAACAAGCCAAACGGAAGAACATAAATGCCTCGTGACAAATAGGGCGGCACAAAATTGTAAAAAAAAAAGTTAGATTGCAATTATTTTGACAGATATTGCATTGGAATGATACATTTTGCATCACAACATTCATTGTCACTGAAACAACTATGAAAATCCTGATGATGTGGCATTTGTTGGGGGTCTCTACCACACAAACAGGTTTTCTTACATCTGGAGAACAAGATTTGTCAACCTGCTCCAACTCGACACTTTGTCACAGCCCCTCTGAGATTCTGCCAGAAAGCCTTTTTAACGTTGCAGTTGTTAACGCTGTGAAATGGTTGCATTTTTGGTAGGTTTAGGCACCAAAACTAATTGGGTAGGTTTAGTATAAGACCATGTTTGGGGTTACAATAAGAATGTCATGTTATGTCACATGACATCACTGGAGTGACATGCAACACAAAACTCAGGACTTAAGTCATGTGACGCATGCAACATTAAATACTTTGAAGCACCGCAAGGAATGTCACGTGACACGCCTAACATTACATAACTTGAAACTTACACTAACGTTTATGGTTTTCACATGGGACACGAACCCTGGTGTCCTGGGTGAAAGTCCTGTGTTTGATTTAACTATCCATCTACCTCACCTCTTCCCAGACAAAGAGGGAGGCTTTTTATGCCTTCATGCACTATGAGACAGCAGCGTAACTTCTTTGATTATTTAATTGTGTCCTCTGGAGAGTTTATAACTTCAGTTTTCAGTTTTGCTATTTGAATGTCCCACATATTTGCTGTCGTGACATTACTGTGTGCATGGAAACAAAACTGAGGGCAGCCTCTGTAATCATTAGTTAATTGTGAAAGAAAACAGTCACTCATCTGTAAAACACACAGTAAAGAAATCAGCTGGAAAGCTTGCTCTGCTCAACATAATTTAAAGGGTAATGTAGCCTACATGAATGAGTGGAGGTGCCAGTTAGGGTGTATAAATTGGAGAAAATAATATGTTAGCGGGTAGATAATTTATACAGACATGCAGACTCAGGTGAACTCAGGGCCGTTCCACGCACACAAATTGCTTAATCCATTTAACACAGCGTTACTTGGATTACTAAGTGTAATATACTTTTATTCTACTTTTATTACTGTTTTGAAAATTGTAATCCCTTACACAACTTGTTACTAGGAAAAGTAATAATATTACAGTAACTAATTACCGAGTAATGCATGCACTGGTCAGGCAGTATTTGGCAAGTTGAGAAAGAGAGCAAGCTGGATTTGTAGGTCATGGCATCTCTACAGCACTACAGTACTTTATTATAAAGCTGTTTTCTTACACATTTTCCTTTAGCAAAAAAAAAAATCTGCTTCTGCAGTTTGGATTTTGCATTTGGCCATATTACGATTTCAATAATTTGATCAATTTTCCAGCCCTAGTGGAGAACACTGTACTGTACTTACTGTAGATGTGTTCTTACAATTATTACGTACATTTGCTCAGAAGTAAATAGCTGCTGAGATTGGCAGAGGAGCAGGGCTCTGATGCAATCAGGAGTAACATGAAATATATGCAATGGACAATTAGATAGAAAGTTACTGCACATCATCCGAATGTTAAATCCTATGAAGCATCTGGTTGAGGTATGGCTTTGCATGCATTTGCCTTACCTTTGATCTCTAGCACTGTTTCTCTCCTGATGGAGCCCAGAGGAAAGGTTGTAAGGTCACAAATGTAGACACCACTGTCCCATTTTGTCACCTCGTAAAGTTCTAGATGGGAACCCATCGAGTTGTTCTCAATCCGGACGGTGACGTTAGGCCAGAATGACTGGATTCCATGGTTTGGGCTGTACAGGACTAGCTTTGTGTTTTTGTGTCTATCCTTACTCCATTCAATGCTGACAATGTGGAGATTTGTTCTGGTGTTTACAGTACAGGGCAACGTAACATTCCAGCCCACGGATGCCTCCATCTTTTCATAATAGAACACCTCAACATTCTTGACACCTGTCAAGCACATCAGATAACATTGGAAGCAAGAAAAGTGAGGAGACAAAATCACTTACACTTTGAAGTAGATATTACATACTGCAGTCCACTGGGATGCAGGCAGATAAAATCAGAGCTATACACAGAGCTATACTGAAGCAGCTTGTCACACCAGAAGCCAATACACTTTTCAAACCCACAGTGAATCCCGTCTTTGGCTGGTATATTACATGAGCTACAGCACATGTGGTCGCGGATTACCTTGTGTAATAGAGGCAAGGAGCAGGAGGGAGAAGGCCGTTCCCAGTGCACTTCCAGCCATGTCTGAGCTCCCCAAACTCATTACGATCAATCAGGCTGAATCCATTGAGGGATTCAGCAAAGAGAGAAACAGTAGACTGTCGACTGAGGTTAAAGAGTCGGGCAGAGACTGTGAGACAGAGAACAGGATGACCTATCTTCACAGGAAGCCACACAGAAAGATGTGAGTGAGTCATCTGTGTAGCACTGAAACTTTGCGGTGAAAACCTCCGGTGCTAAGTAGATTTGCAATAGGTGCAAATCTTCATAGTGTTTATCACAATTTATTCTTATAGACAGGGCACAGAGAACTGACTCATTTGGTTTTAGATTACCTCACTGATCATCTGAATCATCCAGGAAGAAAGATACCAAGGGAGCACAAACAAGACTGAAAGATTAATTAATGTGCCTTTGAATAAACTTCACTTTTATTAATTAATTCAAAGCGTGCACAGGTTGAACAATTGTAAGTCACTTGAGGTTAAATTTATATAAATATGTTAATCATGCTTTTGTAATTAAGTCAAAGTTTGATGTAGTACAGCGTCTTTATGAGCAAACTGATACACTACATATACATGGAAGGGATAATGTAGGTCAGGGTTTATTTCACCGTGGTGACCCGCTCACTGTTAATTATCTTGCTTTGTAGACAGCTACTTTAAAAAAAAGTAATTTTACAGATCAGCAATAGCAACAGTCTGCTATTCTGAAATAACAGACCTTAAAATGCCATTATCAACCCTTTCTGAGTCCCACTCCTTTTCTTGCCGTGTGCCCCAATAACAGTTGAGCAAGTTTGGTACCTGGTGGAACCTCGGTCAACTTTCTCATTTCTTGTTTCCTGTATGCAATATTTTTTCCCCAGAATGGCAAAAGCACATCCCATCCTACTCTGCTTCTGATGTTCTTACCCTTGCTCTGTAGCAAAACGCTTTCTAACTAGCTAGCTAACAGTTGATGTAGATTGGCTAGCTATTTAGCTAGCAATTTGCCAACATTCACTCACTTAATCTGTGACTATATTTCAGTTTTAAATATCCACCACCAACATCTTTTTACCATCTTCAAAATATGGTTTTCTTTTCAACATAGATGAGCCTTGCACGTAGCATTATCTAAAGTACAGGAAACATGAAAGGAAAAAGTTGATTGAGGTTCCAAAAGGGGTGGGGCTTAGGAAGGGTCAAATGACAGGCCAGAGTCAAGTATCTAACAAAGCCATGTAATTAAAAAAAAATCTTACAGTCACACCCCGAATACATGAAGACACAAAGCTGTCACAATTTTGTATCAATGATATCACTACGTATATAGATTTCTGCTGGTCAATATAACAATCCTCATTTGGGCCACTAAACGGAAAAAAGATGATTCATCATGGTATTGTTGAACTTGGTTTAAGTTGACTGCTTGATATTATTCGACCTGCAGTTTACAGCCTTGTGACGTCTTCTGTTCTTGTTAGCGGTTGACGTGTCAGAGCAGAACTTAACTATAAAGCTTGTTACACTTGCAGCTGGGATGAGCTGAGATAAAAGAAAATATTAAATAACAGTAATTCTGGCAAATGTGATCTTATTACTCCAATTAAATAATTTGTTTACCCTATTCTGTGGAGACAAGCAATATTATTCCTCCTGTAAGACATTTTGTCACAACACTGGATTTCTAATGCATGAATTCAATCTTCAAAGAATTGAATCATTTGTCTGCAGCTTTGAGAGAGATGGCTTCATCTAACTACACCTAATTAGCACAGATCACAAGAACAAACTGGGAAATCTGCTTGAATCTTCCAACCAAAGGCTATATCTTTGTGTATATCTAATAGGCGAGAAAAATGCTGATGATAAGGCAAATAATTTTGTAAAAAAATGTTCTTCTGAGATTCAAGATAAACCTGATATACATATTTGATAAATGGGTGGCAATCTCTTTAAAAGAATTTTTCTGTATCTAATCAGAAAGAAAGCAATATTAACCGCTATTAGTATCACAAAATGCTATTATCCAATTAACAGCTTTAATTCTTCCCATCTATCCTTCGCCATATTATGAGCCCTCCACTTTTATTTTTTATGAACACTCCCTGTGGACCCCTGCAATTCATTTAGATGATTGATAATTTTACCGTCGTATTCTGTTTATGACCTTTATTACTTAAATTGGGGCTTAGGAGAGTGACTGCTCTCCAAAGGGAGATTTCTATCAGTATTCTGTCAGTGTTTTTATCAAAGTGTAAGGGGACCTTGCTGCATTGCTCCATTTGATAAGGGCAGCATCATTTCCTTCAGGGGAAGTCATGGAAGTCTCAAGGATTTCTGTCAGAATGTAACATCACTGTGACGACTTCATTCAGTGGTCCAAGATGAACAAGGAGAAAAAAACTGAAGGCATTCGGCCGACAGGCATTATTGTAGCTTGTAATCATTTCCCCATGTTCCAGACAGAGAAGTTAAATAACTAGTCTCGTTCACAATTAAATTATAATGGATAAGAGAACTAGTGGCTCTGATTTCTGCTTTCTTTGGTGTCATGAGAAGGAAAGAAAGTGCTGTGACCTGCTGGTGCACCCTGCCCCCCCACCCCCCTGCACACACTAATAGTTCCACACTGAGGTCACGCCTGCTCTCAGAGTCTCTAGAGCTCCTGGATACACCTGTGACCTGCAGCAAATTGCACTTTTTTGCAGCACATTGCACCAGAACACTAATTGTCAACTCTGTGTGTAGATATTTGTGTGTGTGAGGTGTGTGTGTTTGTGTGACCTCAAGGCGGTGTGTGACCAGTGTGAGCGCGCATTCACACATGCAACGCAGCTCATTTAGCCACAGTCACTGCTCAGCATTGCTGCAAGGCGAGCCGAGTGTTATCTCTGCGAACAAGTTTGATTTTTAGACACAATGTATTATTAAAATCTGGGCATGTTGTACAGATTGTCTGACTACAAACCAGTCAGAGCCCTGAGAGACTTTTTAAATGTCCTACTGCTGCTCAGTATAACAAAGAGTGTAACTTACACTACTTAAAGATTCTAACCTTCTGATTAGAGATCATGGCCATTCTTTCTATCTGTTTTTAAACATCATATCATAGTATTGATCATGGTATAGCTATACGTGAGCTGGATCTGAAACTGTGATGTAAATGTGATGTATGTGACTGTAGAGGATTTTTAGCTGGTCACCTTGTTAAAAATGAACAATTTATGCTCTACAGCCACTGCTCTCGTACTCTCTGCAAGAAGAGCGGGACCAAGAAAGGAAGTTAGTATATGGTCATTACTGCATCATAAAACTTTTCATGTCACAACGGAGCGGTGTCAGACTTGTCTAAAAGTGTGGTCAGGAGTCTCAGTGTGGACAACCTGGCACCAGCAAATGTGTTTTTTCTTCCCAGATTGTTGCTTTAGAGGTTTTTTTATAAATAGGGTGTAGAGCATTGATACTGAGCGTATGGCGACAGGGTGCTGAGAGCCTGCTGACCATTTTCTAATTAACAATGCAAATAAATTAATTCACAGTGGGATATTTTGTTTGTTTATACCAGTTAGTAAATGTTCAATAATGTCCCTTGACTGTTACTGGGGAAGTTGCATATCCCCGTAAACACACTAAAAGAGCTTAAATATGCTATTCATTCTGTCCCTGGTAGGAGCAATTTATGCTTATGATTTGAGTGACAGAGTGGTGGAAGAGGTTCAACCTATGGTTAATGTTGTATAAATGCATATAAATTATAACCTAAATATCACCAAAGCATGTACAACTAAACTGCAGTAGTAGCTATTAAATACAGTATAATACCTGTTTAACAGTCACATAGGCCGATTGTCAATTCTTGTACAATATTTAGTTCATAAATTAAGTTACAGTAATATGGTAGTTAATTGGAAAATGACTTATGGGCCTTTTGATGTTTATTTATTTTTTATCCGATAAATTATTGTTTGTTTATTCAATGGCCCTTGGCCTTCTGTCATTTTGTAATGGTAGCCCCTGGTCAAAGCAAGTTGTCTATCCCTGGTGAAGAGGATAAGAACCCCATTTTTGGGGCGGAACTCAGTCCCAGTTCATCCTTTTACCTTGTCTGCTCTTGCCCCTCTAAGCGTTTCTACTGAAGTACTAATACTACAAAGACTGTTTTGGAATGTAAAATTTTAACACTAAGGCTAAAACTTAAAAGCCCAACTACTGGCCCCTAGAGGCTGCAATGAGGAGAACAGACAGCCCAGTTAAACTGCCAGTTTTAAAATGTCTGTCCTCAGGTTCTGACAGGGGTTCTCTATCACCACAGATACAGTCTTTTGAATTGAAGTTGTATTTAAATCTCTCAGCGTGTAAAGCAATGTTAATTTCATGGCAAGGTCTGTAACAATGATGGCTGGGTGGATAATTTATAGACCATTACTGAACCACACTAAAACCACACACCCATGAAACTGGCTCTTTAATCCTATACTGGCACAATGGTGCCAAATGCAAACATGCTTTAAATGGCAATGTTAACATGAGTAGAGCTCTTAGTTTAGCAGGTTAGCATGCTCACTTTGTTCATAAGTACCATAGACTGTTTACTAAATAGTGTGATGTCACACATAGTGTTTTGAAGAGCCATCTTGAAGCTCACAGTGTGGTGACTCTGTTTGTTATCATCTAGGACAGTAGTTCCTAGGGATACACTGATATTGATACCAGCTGTGGGTATCCAGTACAATACTGTCCTCGGGTATTCGTACTTGTACTCCTAAAACTATTCCTATATTCCACACCGGATACCACGTCATGAAAAATAGCCGCTCCACACAAGAGTTCAAGGAGTTTTTTGATGCTTACACTCTTTTCTTGGTTGCACCATCATTATCAGAGACTCACTGTCCTCAACATCATCCACTAATGACTGCAGCGACTTTGGCAACTGTCTGTACAATTCCATGCAAGGCTGTGTAAAACTGAAACAACCTCACAGAGTGCACCTGTAGACCGCAGCCAGACGCTGTCCAATAAGTCCTGCCAGGCATAAACTAGTTGAATGCCTTGACTAATTAATCCAAAGACAAAGAAAAAACACTGCTGCCACCAGTTTGTAACCCTCTTTTCTTGGTAATAAGCTGCTACAACTTCTCTTTCTATACTCTTTATTCTCCTGTTAATCTTCACCAAAACAGCCTGACAGCACAGTACACCCACCTTCACTCTTCACTCTCTGAGGTTCACAGCAGGGTACCTGTCCCCCGTAAACAATGGCAGGTAGGAACCAATTAGCTCTTAGACAAGAGAGACATGAAGAAGAAACTTAAAAGCTACACATGTAAATGTGTAATTAAAATATTAGTTAAAGTGCTGTAAATAATGAAATAATTATAATATGTAACACTATTTGTAGCTGTAAACTTAATTCTTTCCATAACAATGTTGTGAGATTATTATACTGAAATATACCATGTACACAGTAAACTGCACAGGTTAATAAGGAACACAAAATTAGTAAAGTAACTTACTAACCCAAAAATGTAATGTGTACAGTAACTGTGATTACACCAACAGCAGGAAATAGCAACAACAATGTGTTACATTTAGGAAGTGAAGAACATCTGATGAAAAATGTTTTTAAAGTTATTGTAAGAGCTGTAATGGCATTAATTAAGTACTTGTATCGGTACTCGGTATTGACAAGTACCCAAATGTAAGTACTTGTATTTGTACACAGTCTGAGTAAGTGGTGGTATCGATGCATCCCTAAAACCCTTCTCTGGCATTCCCCCCCTTCAGAAGCCAAAAAAAGCTCACGTCCCCCACTGAAAATTGACTTTGTGTTGGTAGCAAGATCACTTAAAGTGCTTCTGCATTGACACACCAGTTAAAGTATGAGGACCAGAGAGAGCTGTTTAACGGTTTATTTTCTTTCACAGGGTAGTTTACTGACATAGATGATTTAAGGGCTAGAAGGTAAATGAAAACATGACCTATCACTAAACAAATGTACTCTAATCAATCTACCCTAATCAATAGTTCTCAAATTAAAATACTCATTCACCATAAAACAAAAACAGCAATAACTATAACAAATATTCATAACTTACTCAAATAATGCATCACAGTCAACTGGTGATGAGAGGCAACACCTCATGCAGATCAACATGGTGCTGCAAACAAAGGGAGAGACTGAGCAGGGCCTGCTCCAGGCCTCTTATCAGTTCAGGTGTGGCCTGGTAGGTGCAGGCTAAGCCCACCCCCCACACAAGACAATGCAGGAGGGAGATTTTTCAACACCCCCCACCCCACAATTATTATCAATCATTAACAAGAATTGGGAAAGTATCTGATGAAAAAAGATTCAAGTTGGATTTTAGTGAAATAAAGGTTAGCATGATAGCATCAGAAAACTCATTTGTTTGCTGCATAAATCATATGCACTCAACTTAGTTTCACTTTATATTTCTCCCCTACACCACAGTCTGCATGCAATATGGGTCATGTAGCCACTTGCATGGGTGTATGATCTTAGAGTGTTCGGTAATGGTCTATAAAATGTGCCAGCCACTCCCACCTCATCAGCTCAGCTCCACTCACCTGTGCACACAGCTGCATCTCATCAGTAATCAAGACAGTATATAAGCCTCTCTTGCTCAATTACTTTGTGCCAGATTGATCTTCAGTATCTCCATGGAACACTCTCCAGCACTGCACCGCACTGCCTGTCTCTGACTCACCTGCCACGTCTGAATCCCGGAAAATCACCACTGTCTTCCGTCCCTGCCCACGAGACCTGTGTCAGCGTTTCTGGCTTGTGTCTGCCTGTCCCAGTGGCTGTTTGGTGTTTTCCCTCTGACGACGTCATGGTGTGAGTTTTCCTGTTTCCCTGCGTGTGTTTTCCTGTGGAGTGAAACTACTCACCTCTCCACTGGATACCCTGACTCACTTGTCTGCTCCCTGCTGGTTAGTTTGCTTAGACTGTATACTTACCTGGTTTCCGATTCTCTGCTTCCTCGACAGCGTCTCCTGCCTGCTCCATTCTGGTACTATTGCACCCCATGAACTTTTCTGTGTGTGAGTGTTTGGATGTCACTCCATACTCACTTGATCCCCAGGTTGGCTGAGTCAGCGGGAGCTCCCAAGTCAGTCCCAGCCTCTGGACGCCGAAAGCCTGAATATTGAACTGAACTGTGTTTTCTGTTTTTTCATAAATGTCGCTACTGTTGCTGATTTTTTTTTTTTTTTTTTTTTTGCTTTTAACCTTACCTTTTGACTGGTGATGCTACACAAAATTTCAGGGAGGTTACCAAAATCATGTTTTGGGAGCCACAAACAGACTTTCAGAAAATCACGTCTTTTAGTACTGCTCTTATTTTGGAGACAGGCATTGACCCATCCAGAAAATGACAAAATTACAATGACTGTTCACCTTTCCTCAATTGTTCTGTCTCTGTGTCTCCTGTGTTCCTTATTAGCCCCAATATTTGGGAAAAAGTTCAGTTTTTCTTTTGAAGAATAAATGGATGGGTACAAATAACAAGCACAGTGATAACTGAGCAACATGAAACTCTAAACAACTTTCTGAAAGCATGAAATTTTGCAGACTGTGGGGGAGCCTGAGTGAGGGAGGGAAAAACAGATTGAGAGAGCCATTGTGGTGGATAAAAATGAGTTTTATAGCTTGTCAGGACTATACACAATGAGCCACAGAATTAATGGTTTAAGATGGTGAATAGTGTATGTGGGTGTAAGGTGGGATAGCAAAAACAGAAATGTAACAATTTATTCATTACTCATTCACTCACCCACCTTGTAGAAAGAATGACACAATGAGACGCAACACTAGAAATTGTAATGAACTGAGCAGTAAAATAACTGAACTAATTATAGCCAATGAGAGAACATCATATTCAAACTATTTTACTCAAGGTAGCACTTTTATGAATATCTAGTCAGCCTCGAGTTTTCAATGGGACCAAACATATTAAACCTAATCTATTACATTACATATTACATCAACTGTGGACTTGTTAAAGGGTATTAGCAGTTTCGGGCAGTCATATGAGCTCCTCTGCCCCCTTGGTATGATGCCCTTAAGTCTCATTTATGCTTAATGTTAGATGCACATCATACACATATGGACAAAACAGAGCAGTACTAGTAGTCATGTGAGCAGAGTAGCCAATAGTTCAAGCAAGACGTGACCACAGCAGAGGTGGATCTAGAGGAGTCCCAACTGCCACCCCTAAAACAGTTTTGGACAATCTAAATCAAATTCATGAAAGTTGTGGATCTTTACTGTCAAATTTACGGCATTATCTTAGATCAGAGCTGCAACGATTAGTCAATCAAAAGAAAATTTGTTAACTATTTTGATAATTGATGTTTCAGTAATTTTTCAAGCTAAAATAGTAAACATGTACTGGTTCCAGCTTCTTAAATGTGAAGTTTTGCTGCTTTTCTTTGCCATTTATGACAGTAAATGAAGAATCCCTGGGTTTTAGACTCCTGGCTGGACAAAGACATTTGAAGAGGTAACTTTGGGCTCTGAAAAGTGTCATTTTTGCACAATTTTTGGACATTTTTAAGACTAAACACTTAGTTGATTCATCATGAGAATAATCACCAGATGAGTGGATACAGAAGAGAGTTATTAGTTGCAGTTGATTGGAAACGGTAGATTGTTGAGTCTCATGTTGAGTTAGGTTCATTTTCTTCATCCTGAGCCCCTCCTATCAGATGAGCAGCACATGCTTTTTGCGTGCACGCAACAGTTTATCGAAGCAACTGTGAGCGAGAACGGACCAACAGACATCAGCTGTGTGTAATGAAGCAAATACTTGATAGTACAAACAGTAACAGAGGAGAGAAACTACATCTCAAAACATAGAGATTCAGTTAGAGGTTAAAGGTACTGAGAGCAGAACATAACACACACACTCTGAGCTCCCCTCCTGCCAGTAAAGGATTCTTCATCAGAGTGATTCCAGTGTTTCTTCCTCCAGAAGCTCCAATCTGCCACTGACCCTCTCATCCAGAGCTCCGCAGCTCTGAGCAGCTGTCTGTCGGCTCTGTGTCTCAGTCTCAATAACACCCTTTTGTCACCCCATGAATATTCCTCTATATCTGCCGCTGGACCACAGGATTTTAAAAGTTTTAGAAATGACTTTCATCTCAATTAGTGAAAAGAAATCTCTGTCCACATCTAACAATGTATTTAATGCATGCACAGACCACTGTGTACCACACTGCTGGTCACATCATTTAAATCATATGTATGTTTTTTTTTCTTGGTAAGTGGGTATATATGAGCCTTTAGATCTTTGATTCATTGATGGCAACAATACAGCAAAACCAAGACAAAGGCTACTTAAACACAACAAAAAGAAATGGATTTAATTGGGTGGGAAACTTAATTTCAGTTTGAGGTCACTTTCTTTCATTATTACATACTTTCATGTTTTCACAATGGCTCCCTAAAGCTCCTAATAAAACTATACTTAGAAATGCACTATTGCTTGTCTCAGAGCAAATCAGTGTTCTTTAAAAGCCATCAAAATGCCAGCTTAGAGCCGATAATCCCCAATTATCCCCTGGATATGAATAAAATATCTACCAAACAAAGCATGGAGGCTGAATAAAAGTGAATGTGATGGCAATGTAGGATTTTGAAAGCAGAAATGTTGTGTCCCCCACCCCCACCCCCCTTTTGCTATTCTGCACAACAAAAGAAATGGCATACAGCCACTTTCCTCCAGTGGTGAAGAGGAGTTTATTTGTGGTATATCTAAAATTGTTTTTGAGCTTATGGAGCCACTAAAACAATAGCTTCAAGTCAGATTTCCTCTCTATGAAAGGCGTTAAATTCTCTTGTTTATCTTAATTCTCTTTATTTCCGCTACTCCCTCTGGTGGGTAACACATGCTTCCATTTTTACTGTCTCATGCATTTTCACTGATCAATCTGACAGTACAAATGGGTTTCACAAATTTGTTGGGATGGAAGTACAAGAGTTTCTTAATTTTCGTTGTAGTATAGAACTACTGATGTCTCAGGGCTTTTTGCTTGAATACGAGTCCCCGGGGGATCTGATTTAGCGCACTGAGAAAGAACTAACCCAACAGATGAGAACCTCAGGCTCCAACTGTTCACTCATTCCCACTATGGTATAGTCGGCTCCATTCTGTGTCTGACCCCTTACTCCAATGTGTACTCTTCCATGTCTTTCCCCATCAGCAGTCTGTTGCTGTCTCTCTATTGAATGTAATCTATTGATTAGGTTTGAATGTGCCTCAAGACAGTCTTACCATGTGGAATTTCTAGTAGCCTGAAACCTGAACCTGTTATTTGACCATTTGAGCTGCTCCCTTGGGAGGAGATACTCATGAAATACAAAGTAGCTAGTCTTGTAAAGTTGGCGTTATCTACCAAATTTTGCAAAATTCGTAATTAGCAAGGAAACAAATGCATATGTGCGATGTAATTTTCTTTTATAACACTGCAACTCTACAGAGCTGTATAGCCTGTTTAAGCTCACTGTGTAAATCTTATGGCCAGCAAATTTACTTTATTATTCAATTGCACCACACACTGTATACTATATTACAAGTCCAAAAAAACAGACAGCCAAAGTTAGCAATTAGCCTCAAGAAGAACGAAAGAAGTAGGCCTAACCTACATGCTAAAATTTGCTAGCATGTTCTGTCAAGTTGGAAAAAGGCCCAATGGACATCCGGTCATTCATCCATTTTCTTCTGCTTATCCAGGGTTGGGTCGTGGCTGCAGCAGGTTTAGCAGGGTATTCCAGACCCTCCTCTCCCTCTCCCCAGCAATGCCTTCCAGCTCCTTTTGGGGGATCCCGAGGCTTTCCCAGGCCAGATGACATCCATCCAGCGACGTCTGGACCTACAGTGGGTCTCCTCCCAGTAGAACATCACTGGAAAACCTCCAAATGATGACACCCAGGAAGCTGGCTCCTTTCAACCTGAAGTGCCAGTGGTTCTACTCTGTGCTCCCTTCAGAAGTCCAAGCTCCTCACCCTATCCAAGGCTGAGTCCAATCACCTGGAGGAAACTGTCATTATAAAGTGAAAGTGTCTGCCTCATACAGCAGCAGCTGCAGAGTTGCAGCACAGAGTAGCAGGAGTCAGATTTCAAACAGACTGTGGTTAGTTAGTTAGTTAGTTAGTTTAGTTAGTAGTTAGTCTTAAGTTGGATATTCGACAGCTCCAGTAGAAGGAGTTGAATACCAAACTTAAAACTAACTTGACCTCTGTTCATTGTAGGCTAATAATAGATGTTGCTAATTGACCAATGGATATGGTTGTACAGTCTGAAATTTGCTGGAAGGGGAAATATATAAAGCCCAAACATTACCAAACAGTTGTGGAGAGTGAGTAGTGAGTATACCGTTGTTCAATACATTACCATGAAGCAGTTAGCTGGTGTTAATATGTCAAAACTAAGGCTAACTCAGCTGAATCAAGGTAGTCTTGACAAGGAGCAAACGTTACAACCAATGTTTGCGTAACGTTATTGTTATTTTACAATCAGAGTGGGGGATGTTTGATAGACCTGCAGCTTGAAACTTAATAGTGAACCAACCTTCAGAGTGTTCATATCTTTTCTTGTTCAGTGTAATCAGCAACACCAGTGTTGTCTCGAGTTTATTAACTGGTGGGAAAATTTCCTCACTGCTGCATCCCTAGCCACTTGTATCTGCCATTTCATTCTTTCAGTTAGTACCTAAAGCTAACCACAGGTGAGAGTTGAAACACAGCTTGACTGGTAAATTGAAAGTGTTACCTTCCAGCTCAGCACTCTCTTCGCCATGACAGCCTTGTACAATGCCCACAGTACTGCTGATGTCGCACCAATCCACCTGTCAGTCTCTTGCTCCATTTTACCATCACTCATGCACACGACCCCAAGATACTAAAACTCCCTCGCTTTGGGCAGAAATCCACTTTTTACCAGCCAAGAACCGTGGCCTCAGACTTGGAAGTGCTGACCCTCATTGCAGCAGGTTCACACTGTGTGCTGAAGGTCACTGATGAGGACACTCTCCTTACCCCAGCGGTGCCTTGAGATCACGTCAATGAATATCACAAAAAGGATTGGAGACAAGGGGCAGCCTTGACAAAAAACAAACAAAATACATGGTATGGTACAAATGTACTTTATAAGAAACATACTTATTGTTTTCTAGCAAGTTGTGCTACTTCAGAAATGGTTTTTGAAGTCTTGTCTGCACATGCTGCAGCCATATCACTGTTTCTGTAGAGCAGTGGTTCCCAAACTGGGGAGCGGGCCCCCCTGGGGGGGCGCAGAGCCACTGCAAGGGGGGCACGAAAGATCAGGGGAGGAAAGAAAGAGTGAAACAAAGCTGCATGAATATGATCTATGTAGGGGGAATAAACACATGAGTTTGCTGTTTCTATCCAGCTGACCTTTATTCTGCTAAAAATTTAACTTTTGAATTCTGTTTTTTTTATCAGTTCCATCCCCAATTATTGTTAACAATTGATTGAAAATTTTGTGGTGGGGGGGCTTGAACTTTTGTTGGCTTCCGAAAGGGGGGCATAGTGGAAAAAGTTTGGGAATCACTGCTGTAGGGAAACATTTCAGTAAAGCCCAAGGCCTTATGGAACATGTGGACTGATGTGAATAGATCTGAGTTTGCATCAGCAAAGTTATAGATAACTTCTTGGAAAAAGCCTCCAGGTCACACTATCAAGCTAGCATCACTTCCTGATACTGAGCCCTCACTTCAACTTGAACTTTTCCATGTCTTTCCCTTCAGCAGTCTCTCTCTTGAAAGTCATACATTGATTAGGTTTGAATTTGCTTCAACTCTCAAAAGACAGTCTTACCACACATGGAATTTCTAGTAGCCATAATTTATCATCATTAGACTTGGGCCTGTGATCTTACTGTTTCAGCTGTTCCCTTGGGAGGGAATATTCGTGTGTGGAAGTTTTGTCTGCACATGCAACAGCCATAGCTGTTTCTGTAGAGACACGTTAGTAAAAACCACAACCTTGGTTTGCCTCAGCGGATTTACAGATAACTTCCTGGGAAAAGCCCCCAGGTCATGCTATCAAGCTAGTAACACTTCCTGATTCTAAGACATGCGTCTTCACACACACACACACACAAAAACACACACAGCTTGTGTCTGACAGTTTTCACTGGGGTATTTTGTCTGCTATTATCTATAATGACATTTGAGAGGGTTTAAGAATTTGACAAAATGTCTGGGGACCCTGAGAGTGTGCACTGAGGGTCAAGATTAGCAGAGGAGGGTGCATTTATGCCCATCATTTTGCTGGAATGATGACAAAGAAAAGAAATCTAATCTTGCTCAGAAGTGTGTGCGTACAGTCCATGTCTGTGTGCTTTTGTGTGTGTACTTCCTTGTGTTTTTTAGGGCAAGGGACAAGTAAACAACTCTCCTCCAGCTTTTTCCTTCCAATCCTGTCCAATTCAATCTAATCATAGAGGCAGTATTTGTACAACCACGTTGGCTCCCAGTGTGCACTACTTATATTTGATTGCCGCTTGATGTGCCCCAATTGTTATTCAGTGTGTAGTGAAATTAGCAGCAGCATGTGTTTTAGCAAAGTAATAATTTAGGAGAGGAGGGCAGTTTTTTTTTTTACACAAACCTGACAAAAACAACAAAAGTTTTTTTTTACAAACATAATAATACAGAAATGTGTCCTTTATGACAAAATAGGCCAGTCTGTGATAGAATATTCTTCTCTTAAACCTTTTCTGTGCTACTTCACATTATACATCAACATACAACCACACAGTCGTGATCATTGTGACGTGAGTGTTACGAATACATAAAACAGTGTTGTTTGTTAGTTTTTGTCACATTGAGTCCTCCCAATTGACCCTGTCCTGCCCCAGCAGTTGAGCAAACTTGGTACTTTGCGGAACCTCAGTCAACTTTATGGTTGTGTCTATAAGGAAACCCTAGATTTCCGAATATTTTTGTCTCGCCAATTAAAACAAAAAAAAAAGAAAAAGAAAGAAACAATAAAAATTCTGGTCAGATCACATGACTCACATGATAGTAGATTAGCAGCTGTGGATCAAGCATTTTTCACTTTTTTCCCAACTTTTCTATTACGTCATTTAGCTGCATTTTATCTCCATCAAATATACAGTTGATTGTATGATGTATTCAGTGTAAGAACAGCACAGAATCAGTGTTTCACTTCCTGACAGTAATGAAGGTCAGTTGTTATGAACAAAGACAGATCTTGCTATCTTGTTATATAAAAAAAAACCTGCAGACTCAGCACTCTGAGGTTTCTGAGGTCCACTCTGACTTACCGAAGTGAGCAGAGTGATGCCAGCTAGGCAGCAGTGTTTTGGAGTGACATAAGGTGCTGCTGTGCTGGCATGGCTTAACGGAGTCACATTGAGACATGACTCATTATCCTTGTGGCTAATTTCACTTTCACTTCTTCAACCATCCCCTCCCATTAGTCGACATGATTATCTCCACTTCAGCTCCCTCTGACTGACAGATCAACTCTCGTAATATACCATTCCTCACGCCCGCTCATTGTATGAGCAGCTTTAAGAGCAGCGATTAACATCTCTTCATGATCACAGATTCCATTAAGTTTGATATTAAACATCAAGATGTCAGTTTTAATGTTGTTGATAAGAGGTGGCTGAAAGAAAACAGAATGGTGGGAAAAAAGAAAAAGTGATTTTGTGCATTACCTCGCCAGTACACAATAAATGAATATTTCAAAATGAAAATGTCCATTCTTGTTACAACCCAGAGTTTGTATGGTTAAGAATATGCTTTGAAATGATAGTAAATTATTTTGACTTCCCTTTTTGCAAGTACTCTTATGTATCGGTTTGATGTTAACATGTCGATGTTTAACAGGTATTTATCATGTTCACTCTCTTAGTATAGCATATTAGCATGATAACATTTGCCAAACAGCATTACACACAAAGAATAGCTAAAGGCTTATATACAGTATAACATTAGTTAGGCATATATGGACGGATTGAGCCTTCTGTTCACACTCTACACTCATATCGTCCATATTTGTGCCTATTTTCTATTTTCAACCAAGAGATGACCAGAGAACCCAATGAAGTTTTAAAATTCCTAAAGCACTGTAGATGACATTCATCGTCAATTAGTGAAATTAATTCTCCGTCCTCATGTTGCAGTATATTTACTGCCTGGGCAGACCACCACCGTCTACAACGCTGCTTCTGTTTTTGCCTCTTTCTCAAGATGTTCACAACATGCTCCAGCATTGCCATTTTTGTTGTCGTCAAAGACTTTTAACTCTTCTTCTTTGTGGTAATTGTTGACTCTGGATGGATACTGGATGTATTGCTTAATGTTAATTGCAAATGTAAAGAACACATCTGCAACAGACTTTTGTGAATAAAGGACACATAAATGAGCCTTAAGGCTGGTGTGAATTAATAGGTTTACAAGTATTTTGGTCGACCAAAGTATTGGACAAAAATAACAATTTTGACCTGATGATGGCATCAGAAGAGCTGCTAAGGGATAAGGGATATTATATTATTATTATTCATCCTGAGGATAACATGAATGTAACAAAATTCCTTGGCAGCTAAAACAAAATGTCAACCTGTTGAAAAAATTCAAGGGAATTTATCCAATATGTTGAGATATTACAGACATACCAACATTGTGATCCCTAGAGCCATACCACGTAGTATCTCTAAATTTGAATTTCTTCCTCTTCAATAATACACTTTCTGTAGAACTCAATATTCAGTTCTTGATCTTCAGTGTCAAAGAGTCCTGGATAGCTACCAATATTTCAACCCTGGTATTACTTTGCCCACTGGACCTTTGTGTAATTGTCAAAGGGACCATTTTTGCTCTTTGGTGGTTGATAAAAGGGTCACAGATCCACAAAAGCCTTTCCATCAGTGGGTATAGAGACATAAAAGGTATGTGTGCATGACGGCTCTATTCCACCTCCATCCCTTAGCTGTGGTAGTGCACTGCCAAGAACCCTGCCTCCATCAGGGCCAAGATGGTGCTTTAATGACACTGTATGCCTTGTTGTGACTTTGTTTACCAGAGAGGATATTCCTCTCACTGTAGGTTCCTGCATGCATGTCACATCACTGATGAGCTTCAGGCAGAAGTCTTCAAATTTGCCTACGCAGTACACAATTACAGTTTACTGTGCTTAGACTGGAAAGAAAGTGGGAAAGGCATGGAGAGGATTTACGCCTTTATGCTACCCTGACAGCATCGTTTCTCTCAAGTTTGCTAATTGTTACTTTTCATGGTTTGTGTACTCTCAGACTGCTAACTACTCTAAGAAAACTAACTTCATCGTGGAAGGGTCACTGGCCTGATTTTCCCTCTGGGATGGTAGAAAGTAGAAAATCAAGCTAAAAATGAAAAAGTAAATTGTGGGAAAAAGCTGGCAGTAATTTAAACGTGCTGTTTTGCAGTTTTAATAGGCAATAACCACCAGTGAGGTCCTTTAATGTTGAGAGGAGTGGAAAAATAAACTATTTGCTCAGAAACCTTGATATGACACTGATATTCTTTTATTAGATTCTGTGTCTGATAAATTTCTGCAAGTTTGTGACAACTCAAAGTGCCACAAAGTCACCTAAGCAAAGTCGATAATGATGCACTGTCTTACCAATGTTACTTGCTTCTCTTCCATGTCATTTGTGCTATTTGTAAGGGTGCACACCAATAAACATAAACACAACAGAATATCTCATGGTTTGACGATTACATAACCGTCTTCATACAGACCTACACAATATCACAAAAACCTCCAAGTTAAATAGGAGTCGTGCTCTCTTCATCTTTAAAAAGCCGCTAGAGACAGCAAATGGGACGTCAAAGACGATTACACATTAGACATCTCAGTATTACAAAGCGGGATCTGTGTCTGACTCCTCTACCCACATCAAGCCTGCTTATGCAACTACTACTGTTCTTGCTCAGGCAAACAGCCAGTTAGTTAGCGTGTAAAGCACAGCAGCAACAGCAGTCCCAGTATCCACATACTGAGAAATAGCATGGTCATGGTATGTGCATCCTGACTCCCAGCTGGTTGGTTGGCTGCTTCATTTGAACTGTAGGCTCTATGCCAAAGCAGCATACGGACAACGGGAGAGTGTACTCACACATAAAAAAAAAAATCAAAGAATGTGTTAAAAAATACCCACGAAGAGAGTGATTTAAAATCAACTACAGTATGTTCTCAGACCTCTCCTCTCTTGCCTTGATTAAAAAGATATGAAAGAAAGTTTCAAGGTTGCTTTCACTCCTTAATCATCTGCCTTCTTCTTCTTGTGATTACAGAACGAGTAGATGGTCCAAACCAAAGGGTTTGACTGCTTGCAGTCATGGAAATACTGTCCAAGACCAATCACTGTTATTCATGGAATGAAATATGAAATGACAAATGATAAGAGAAAGATGGGACAGTTTTGCCATATATACCATTTGAAAGTTAGCGTGGCATCATTAGGCTATTTCACAAATGCAGATTAATCTGGATCTCTGAGATCGTTTTTGATTGACCTACAAGCAATATGAGCAATGAAACGTGACCTACAACTAATGAGAGCAATGAAACATGGGACTTAGCGCTGAGTGATACATGTAAGTTTGGGGCAGTGCGTGATTCGTTTGAACAGGAAAAAAATGGCTGCACTTTCAAAAACATTAGTGGCAATAAACAGACAACAATGCAGTAACACCATCTTGCTTCATATTTGACCAGTAGCTGCCTAGTTTGTCAGTTTTATCTGAGTTTCTTGAGCCTACATTGTGCTTGATATGTGTGGCATGTAACTTTACAAATCTGGACTAATAACACTTCTCTGTCAGTCACTGTGGCAAACCCAGCCCATATTAAATGGTCAGCAAGCATTGCATGTGTCCATCTGAGAGAGGGAAAGCCCTCAGGCACTTAGGCGTACATGTGCGATTTTTTGGCTCCCTATTTAAGCTAGCCTTGCTATACCCACTAGAAGAGCTTTTCCTCTTTTCTGGAGCCATTCCTACTTTACAAATTAGTGTGCTAAACAAGAGAGTCGTTAGACAAATTCTTAACAGGTGCGGGAATGGGCTATTTGTTAGCAAAGCTAAATCCATACACCATTACCTGAGCTAAATGGCAGGGAGGGCAGCTATTAGCAAGTTAAACAAGCACAGTGCAGGAACAAGCCTTGATAGTGACATCCCAGGCAAGGACTAGGGATGGTTTGATACCATTTTATCATGTATTAAACCAATATTGTTAGTGCAACCTTGAGTATCTGCTGATACTGATACTTATCTAATACTGTCCTTCTCCCTCTCTTAAACAGCTGTTAATAATCAATTTGTATGGACACACTTTGCTTTACTCAGTTATGTAATATTTCAGGACCTTAAGCATAATTTTTTATTGGTCAGTACCATTCAGCAATTCAAAATTAAAGTTTTTTTCACCTGTTACCTGTGACACATCTTTCTCTATAGCATGTCAAAGCTCAAAGTTTGGTTAAGCATTTATGCGATAGTTGATCTGAATGAATCATGTTCTTTTTCTTTTTTCCACTATCCGGTCCAGTGATTTTGGCCAGTATTGGACCAATACTGATTGTGAGTACTGGATCGGCGCCATTTCTAGCAGGGACGGAGCTCACCTCCTGTCAGACAGTTTAATCGCTAACAAATGTTCTGCGGTGATCAGGATACGTGAAGTGGTTTGCACAAAGATTGAGGAAATGAGGCTGTGCAGGGTGTTTTATAGTCCCAGGGGAAGGCGGGGCTTCCTTTGCCTGCAACAGTCTCACTGGCCTTGACAGGTGTGTTGAAAAAGTTTCTTCAGGTTGGTCTCGTGAAGATGAAATCCCCATAACTTATTAGTTGTATCGACCAAAAGGGAACCTCCTTTTTTCCTCTTATTACAGAAACATAATGCCACCTGAATTAAGTTTTTCCTATTAACATAATAAAGAAACATTATTAATGAAATCCCAACATATCCCTCGGCTGCATGCTGCCTTCCTGTCTGTGTGGCACTTCCTTCCCTCAAAAAAAAAAAGAAAGAAAGACCGCTAGGGAACACAATGCTATACTGTTATGTTGCTTGAATTAGCTGCATATACAATACACATCATTTCTAGGGACGTGGTTGATGCCTAAAGATATTTATATGCGGTTTGACTTTGAGAAATCAGCTGCATTCAGTCCGACACAATTGTAGCCTCCTGTGGCTCCACGGAGAAGCCTCCTCCTTTACGTTGCCTCTGCTGAGACTCAGTAATGTGCAGTTGTGTTTTGGTTTTGTAGTCCCTGGAAGCATCATGTGACAAGTCTTATTGTGACAGGAGCTTGCTGTTGCACTGCAGTCCCAAATGCACTCAGTGATGCTATTCCACAAGGGCATGATCTAGCTGTCCCCCTCAATGAACTACTGGGGTAACTGCGTGCAACAGAACAAGTCTTAATGAACTCTGGAGCTGGGATGATTGTTGATCTGCTTCTCTCAGCTCTGTTTGTCTTTGTAGTTCCTCTGCGACTGTTAGTGTTGCTGCTCAAGTTAGTTCTTGAACATAAAACCCCTTTCAGCTCAGCATATTTCACTTCTCATGTAACTCAAGATTTGATTATACCCTTACCTTGTTTGACTCTGCTTTTTACAGAAGAGCCTCTCTTTTTCTATCACTTTTATGTGAAAACACACACACTTTATTACTTTTATTTATGTTCACATTCTTTTTTTGGAGCGTAAATACTGGGAGGCAGAAACTCTGTTTGACATTTGAGGAGGCCGTCTCTCCAGTGAGACACATCAGAGTCATTCAGGAGTCCAGACGGCTTCTAAAATATGGTGGCTGCCAATTACTGCAGACACAGAACAGTACCTTGCAAGTATTTCAGCCTTTTTCCTACACATCCCTGGCATCTGCAAAACCCTCAAGTACCAATTTACTGACATTACTGAGAGTGCAGAATATAAACATAATTGGACAACACTCATATCAAACTGTGAGGCAGCGTCAAATACAGGCTGATATTGCGGAACAAGCTCTGGTCAACAATATAGCCCACTTTCTGCTCTGCTGCTGTAGCTGTAAGGTGTGAAAATCACAGTGTTACTCTTTCGCGCCTTCAGCATAGTGGGCAAAAGCTGCGGATGTTTGCACTTCCTGATTAATAAAGACGTTACTAATGTAGTTAAATAACAGGTCAATGCTTCTGTGATGTCTCCCTAAAGCAATTCATACATACGTATAGCAACCATTCAGATTATGCAACACAGATTCAGTGTTGGGAGGGTTACTTTTAAAACGTATTCTACTAAAGATTACTGAACACATGTCTTGAAATGTGCTCCATTAGAGTACTTAAACTGTGTAATGTAATCCAAATATTTTAGAATTTTTTTTGGAATACTTGAACATTGACTTCTCTGAGTCATTCTGAATGTACTTCACATTTAATTTTTGTGAATGACCTCACTGGACAGATCCCTTTACTGTTCTCACATAGAGCCCTAACATTATTAAATAAAGGCGTGCTGCTATTCTTTGGCCACAAACAGTAGAGCAGCTTATGCAACACACACGTCCAAAGAATAATCATGTGTTGAATAAACCCAGCATATTAATGGTGAATTATCCATACATATTACATATACAGAGATTGGACTGTACCTTAATGTTGAAGGAGTCTGTTGTCATTGTCATTAAGTGTCATTTGATTGATTATGTCATCTTTGATGCAAAGTGACATTGTTTGGGTTGCTATGACAACTTGACATGATCAAGCTTAAACAAAGTACAAGTGTGTCATTTGCCTTAACCTCAACTGAAGTGGTACCATTTGGATTAAAGATGTAATTAAATCACACTTCTCATGTGATGTGCGTCAGCTGCACTGTGTGGGCACAAATTGTTGCCCCTTTTTAAAAATCTCTTTATGGGAAATATGGGCCTCGTGCCTGAATTTTAAAGCAAATAAAGAAAAAAATTAAGTAATAACTTTAAGTAATTTAATTTGAAAGACTAATTAATTTGAAAGACTAGTAACTTTATTCAGAAGCATACCAATTTAAACTGTACAGAATACAATTACTCATATCTTGTATTTTAAATATGTATCACCGCTACTTGTATTCTGTTACTCCCCAGCCCTGTCAGTTACAAAAAATGAAACAATGAGGAGTGAACATTTCAACAAAACAAAGACAAAAACAGAATTCAGTGGGAAGAAGATGTACTCTGGCATGAGCTGTAAAAATGATAATGTCCTCATCGATTGCACAGTTCCTAACTTTCTAGTTAGAAACAGAATGATAAGCAGTTTGGAGACAGGCCAGTTTTCCCTGTTTTATGTGGCTGTAAATCCACTGGGAGCCTCTCTGTGCATTAGCAGAGGTTAGCTGATGTTCAGTGTCACAGTGACCCTCCCTCAGACCAGAGGGTTGCTTTCTCAATCACTTGTATGCAGAAACACAGTGTCTCTCACACGCACACATCTTTCTGTCTCTTGTTTTATGTTTTTCAGATGAAATGTTTTTGTCATAATGTACTTCATCCCAATTTTCCAGTCCCTACAATTCTTCTCCTTAAATTGCTTGCTTATGTACCTGTCTAGTCTCCCACTCAGGTGTCACAAAATAATTTCACATAAAGAAACTTCTAATACAGTTATTTGCTTTAGATTTTGTCTGAAGAAGAAAGATGTTTTGCTGTTGGGTATAATTTTATATTGAATTGCCTAACTGTCTGGCTGACAGAGGTGAGGAAACTGTGACAGAATATTATACCAGAGTGTAGTGAGTGAAATACAAGAGAGCCAGACAGACACATAAACCAAGAGCTTTGATATGGTCCAACACACGCATCTCTTTCACTTGTTCAAAGGCCCTTCTCTCTCCCACTTCACTTGATCCGCCCAATCTCCTCTTCCTCTATTTCCATTATTGTGAATGCAGCATGGCAGACTGAGTTGGACTTGATCCACAAGTCATTCATTCTAATTAGATTCCACAGTTAAACTGGCAAAGGTTTTAAATGCAGTATGTGGTCTTTAGGAGATGGCAGGAATTTAATCAGGGCTCTTAATTACAGACTTTTAAAAAAACTGACAGAATGACATTTTCAAGACAAGTCACTTTTAATTAAGTTACATATGTTCTCAACCTTTCATATGCATGCTTTTCTGTGGCTGTCTATTTCTCTTGTTATCTCTAGCTCTCTCAAAAAATGTCCTGATCAGGTATGGCTGACTCCCAGTCTAGACAGCAAATGTCACACCAGCGCCATGCCCTTGTGATGATAGCATTCACATCACACTGAAGGGTTTGTCTACATAGCATCTGTAATGTCTGTGCATTTCTAAGTGCCGGCAGCAAATGAGCAGCCAAACTTTCTGTGCCATATGCAGTTTTCCTTTGATATTTGTGAATATTCCTGATCTGTTTTTCATCAATACAATGCATAAGCACCGCTGTGTGTGTACACAGTGGGTGTAGATGAGCAAAGCGAAAAAGAAAAAAAGAAAATCGCGGCTGCCCTCAGTGCAGAGAGGTATTGGCAATCAGAGCAGAGGGATTTAAGTTTAGCAGTAAAGTTGTCTAGCAGCCCTAAATGAACAGCTTGACCACGAAAACACAGCAGAAAAAAAAGTCCCTGTGTTTAGCTCAACAGCTGCCAGTTAAAATGAAGGGAGAGTCTGCAGGATTAAACCGAAACAGAGTGAGCTGATCTCGGGATGTGGAGCACACTCTCCTCCACCTCCGTTCCAAAATGTGGTTAAAATACCTTTTTATTGGCTTTTTACTGGGCTCCTCGCATTTACATGCATTTTATCAAAAAAACAGACTTTAAGTCTGAATAAATGCTTCGAGAAGCAAAACCCAAAATGCCCAAAATGCATTCATTCAGTTTTATTCCCATTGTATTTTGACATTTCTTCTCTATGTGAAGAATTTTTATCAAGATAGTACTAAAAGAATTTATCCTCTGGAGATCATGAATACCAATCTGGCAATCTGGACACAATTGTTGATGTCCTTATCTCATTGTCTGTCTCTTTTGCCAAAGCTTGGACAGATAAAAAGACCATGCATTTGTTAGAATTTTTAATTAGCGTCACTTCTGTAGCTTACACAAAAGAGGGTAAACACTGAATTATTGTTCTTATTTTGTCTTTAAGAAAGTAGTGCTTCAAGAGGAACTCCTGTTTTACTGAACAAAAGGGAAATGTATTATCTCTCTGAAGATTATAGTTAAGACTGGATTTGATGTGGACCACACTGACAGTGACACCATTACAAGATGTGTACGTGTGTCCTGGTTTTGTCTCTTTGTCTTTTTGCATGTTTATGTAAGCATGGTTATGTCATGCATTCGTACGTGTATGAATTTTCCCCTGTGGCTGTTATATGTCGGTCATGGACATCTCCAGAGCTAATTCTGATTCATGCTATAAGAGGCGTTCTTTATATTGTTCACGTTGTATATGTGGGACAAATTAAATTACGTGCGGACAAAATGGAAGTGAGAAGTGCGAGTCGTAAACATATACATTGTGGGCAGCATGAATAGAGGGTCGCATATTGAGCATGAACTCCATCCTGTAATGTTGCCAGCTCTTTCATCACCACCTCAACATATACAAGCAGTACTTTAAAAAAAAAAACCCACATAAAGTCATCACATACTGATGACTAATGGGCTCGTATAGTTTGACATGGTGTGGTACTGGGAAATTTAATCTCATCACGGAGATCCATCAGCCTCAGCAAATCATATTTACCTGAGATTCTGCACAGAAACCTGGGGATAATCAGTCTATCAGTGGAAACAGACAACTTTCTTGCCTCGACTTATCAGTATGAAGTAAATGTTGATTACACAGTGTAATAATGAATAGAATAATGACCCCATCTGCGTTTAGATTGGTTCCCTGTAAGCCTCGCTTTCATCTGTCTGCCACCGGGCACGATTTTTCTCTGGAAAATGATGTCTCCATTATCAACTTAATTAATGAACAAATTCACACTTTTTCTTCTAATGTTTTCTTCTAACCTTACTCCCCCTCCACCCAGATGCCAGCCCCTGCTGTTGTTACTCAAACCATGTTATTATCATGCAATACACATCATTACAATAACTTTCAATATACGTCTTCAGTGAACATGCTTCTTTCTTCTGCCTTATTTCCAAAGTGGTGTAAAACATTTCAGGTCTGTGGAGACAAAAAGTAATCCGGTTTTCTGTACAAGTGCTGTCTTTGTGACAACAGTACAAACAATAATACCACTTGGAAATACTAGGGGGAGAGTTGAAAAGCTGTCGCAACTTTAAAAAATATTATAGATTTTTTTAAATATTAAGTCTTAGTAGGAGGAAACAATAACAATGAGTCGTGAATCTTATAAAAAACACTCCTAGTTCAGTCAGTACTAACTCATTTCCAGGTGTATTATCACATTTTGTATTCATTGATTTCAAACAAATACGATTAAATGTATAATAAAAAGAGGTGCAATTCATCAGGTTTTCTCCATTGTAAGGGCACTCTATATGGTGCTTTTAACATGATTTCTCCACTGAAAGGCCACAAGATACTTTATCAGGTTTTCTTCTGCATGTCACCTATTAATGGTGGAAGATGTCTCTGTCTAATGTAAAGGACAGACATGAGAGGGTCCCCAGTATAGTTTCTATCTTGTAATGGGTCCTTGGCTGACAAAAAAAAATGAGAACCCTCGCCTCTGAGGGCATTTAATCACGTTTTCTCCACTGGAAGGACACCCTGAGGAGCACTTTATCTCGCCAATTAGGCCACTGCACAGGGCACTAATCATGTTTTTTTCTCTCCCTCGCCATTGGAAGGGCGTCCAAGAATTCGTGTTGTTTTCTCCTCTTGAAGGGCACCCTACAGAGTACATTATCAAGTTTTTTTGCAGACTGGGCCAACGTGGAGGGAATTTTATCATGTTTTTCTATCATAGGAATATGAAAACTTTTTTTTTTAACATGGAGACACCAGGGGAAATGGGCAACAGATTTCCATTACTTTTATTCTGCATATGCATAGACTAATCTGTTCACTGATATCAAGCTATGATAATTATGTGGTTAAGCATTTTTGCTAAAGCCTTCGGTGTGATATGAGGCCGTTTAGGGGGATGAATGTAGGCTCAGGGAAGGCCATAAAGCTTTCTAATTTTCAGCACAATTTTAGCGAACCCCTGATGTTTTAGTGCTAATTTGAGTTCAACAAATATATATTTAAATATTATGATATTATATTTAAGAATATTTAAATATTCTTTAAATAGTTCATAAATTGCATTCTAAGCTAACAATCTAGTTCTCTTCACTACCCCTATGGGAATCCAGCATGTGTCACACACATGCCATCCACTAATGGTGGAGGCATGGTTCTCTCAAATCCAAAGGACACACATGAGGGGTCGCCGATATAGTCTCTATCTTGTAAGGGATCCTTGGCTGAGAAAAAATTGAGAACCTCTGCCTCACAGGACACTTAACCACGTCCTCTCCACTGGAAGGGCACCCTAAAGAGCACTTGTTTTCTTGCACATTAGGCCACTATAGACGGCACTTAAACATGTTTTTGTTCCATTTGAATGGTAACGTATAGGGCAATTTATCACGTTCACCACTGGAAGGGCAATTTAGAGGGAAATTCATCAGCCTTTCACCATTGTAAAGGCATTCAATTGGGAACTTTTATCTTGTTTTCTCCACTCATAAAGCATCCTAAAGGATACTTTATCATGTTTTCTTGCACATTGGGCCCTATGTTTTATCTACCATAGGGCTATCCAAAGAGGGCAGTGATGCCTTTTCTCAAACATGGAGGGACTGGCTGGAATGGGAAAATATCTGTCTAAAAATGTCTTTAAAAAACTAAATTACAAAGTTCCTCAAAACAGCCCCTATAGCCCAGTAATGAGAGTTTTAAATAAGTAAAAAGCAATAACATTAAATGTATTATAAAAACAGGAATGTAGGGTGTGATTACAGGAACTTGGGGTCAGCTTTGCCATAAAGCTTGTTATTGTTCCCAGAGGTTGATTCAGCACAATTTTAGTGAACCTCTGATGTTTTATTTATTTATTCATTTACCTTTACTAACTTTTGTCTATGTTGTCAAAAAAAGAAAAAAAAAAGAAAGCCAGATTGTTTTTATGCAATTAGCTTTGAATACTCATGGTCCCAAGATAATAAATTCTCATATTTTAAGCCCCGAACACATGTTCCACTTGTAGACAACAAATCAAAAATCAATGCTCTAGCTCAATATTTTCTGAGAAATATCCTTCAGAGCCCGAGGAAGTAATGCATTTTACATTTTCAGGAGCAGTAACAGCAGAATGGGTCAAATAAACAAGAGACAGAAACCGCATCAGTGGAAAATTTAAGGCAAGAGAAAACACCTTTAGAATAAATAGAGATGCTTGATGGTTTGACCAGTGAGTAAACACTTTCTCTGACCTTTAAGTCTTTTGGTCATAGGTATGAAAGACAATCTGGCAGAACAGCATTTTCATCCGATGCAATATTAGTGGGAGTCGGGATCTCAGAACCTGGTGGTCGAAGAGCAAACATTTGAGTATCACTGAGTTTTGTAAAATAAAAGATACTTGATAGTCACATATTCCAGCAATATTCTGCTTTGCAGGTGTAAAAATAAAGTATCCATTGTGTGACGGTTGTTTCGAGAATAAAAATCTCGACAAGAAAGCAAACTAAGATAAAAAGGAGAAGTGAGACATTGGAGCGGATGCATAATGATGTATCATTAATGAGTCAGATTTTTGTCTAATGCAATCCATCCTTTCATTTCACACAGAACACATTCTGCAGTTGGGGAACTGAAAGTCACATACTGATGGATACATACCAAATGATGTACAGCTTCTAAGATTAATCACTGAGTAACCTTGCTTCAAAGCTTAATCTGGGATTAAGGTATGATGCCTGCTGCTAGTACGTGACAGCTATGCATGAGTTTCTGAGGCAATTTGAGTTCCTAGGCATTTTCTAACCACTGCAAGGAGAAATTCCACTCTTCTGAAGCTTATATTTGAAAACCTAATGAACATAGTATCAATTATTATCCTGAATAAAGTATAACATTATGGTTCATGTCCCTGCTTACTGTGCTTTAAGGTGTGTTTTAATGAATTTCTGTGTCATGCAAACTTTAAAATTGCTGTCTTGTCTGAAGTAGCTTCTACATATTTTAGCATGTTTCACATTTATCAAAAAAAGTCCAGTCTTGATAAGAAAACTCAACATGACATTGACTGCTCACATTTCTTAAATCAGGGGTCTCAAACTGAAATTGGCTTGCAACCTCTACTGGAATTATCATCTCAAAGGAAGGCTGCTTGGATGTCCAAGTACAGCAAAAAAAAAAAAAAAGGTGCAATATTTCTTGTTGTTTCCATTACAAACATATTTTCATCATACTTAAACAAAATGCAGAAACAGCAGTTTCTATACATTTTTTTATACAAATTAGTCAACCATGCATAGACACAACTGAGCAACTTCTCTGTTACTTTGAATTGGTCATTAATACCCCTGATAAATGTTCCTTGATAATTTGCTAATCTACTCTGCCACTGTGTTTGTTGATAGACAAATATTGTTGCAAGCTATTCTTTTTCTGGACATACAATAGTGAATTGTAACGTGCAATCAGAATGCAAACAATACATTTTTTAGTGCATATTACACTACTTTTTTTCTTCATAGAATTGTGGTTTTTTTGGGGGTCACCAAAACTACTTGGTTGTGTTTAGGAACAAATCATGTTTTGGGTTAAAATATGTATGTTACTCTTCACATACATTACATTACAAACTTCTCATGTCAAGTCACATGACGCATGTAACATCCCTGGTCTCCTGGGAAAAAAGAAAAAAGAGTTTGTTTGACCTATTCTTTCACCCCACCTCCGCTATACATGGACTTTCTCACTGTTTCTGCATGACAAAACATCAGTATCTGACAACTTGGGAATGAGAACAGGGTGGTTTGACCGAGGGCGGGGCTGAGCTACACATCTATACATGCACACTGCCATGAAGCAATCAGAAAATAAAGTTTTTGTTTTTTCTCTGATTCACTGCTTTGTTGTTGCTAAGCACCAGTGCTCGGCTGCTCTTGTTGAGCTGGGGAGGAGGAGCCAACTTTGAATAGTGTGTTTGCTAACAGCAACCGACAAAACCTGCATAGTATACCTTTAAATTAAAGAAAAAAACGTAGGTGTTTGCACTTTTAGGGGTGCTGATTAGACCTTTTCTAGGGTTGAGGGTGTATCCAGACTACTCTTGACTGATGATTCCCTGACTGTTCTGTTTGTTTTGTTGTACCGTAGTTAGAACAAGACAACTTGCACCTTAATTTGTTTCCTATGCAGTTTGGTGACTGCCCAATGTCAACCTGAGAAGAAGTCTAATCAACCAGAATAATTGAAAAAACACTAGAGTAGATGTCTTTAAATTTACATTCAATTCCCTGCATATAGTGTCCACAGTGTTGTTGTACTTATGTCCTTAGTCTCAAGGCACAAAGTGCTATAAATGAATCTCTTCTAATAGAACACCAATTACTTTCTCTTTTTTAAGAATACGTGCATAGTGGCACTTTATTAAAGGATAAAATCACAAAGGGAGGAAATTCTCACAGATCAAAGCCATTTTTTACAGCTGAATGAAATCAATTTGCAAACATAAACTGGTTACCATGCTGAAAGCACCTGTAAAATTGCTGTTTGTCCTTAAGGGCAAGAAGTGAGGCTCCAGTGATTTAAAAAGCAAAAACACAATATAAGTCTCCACAGGGGATATTAGAAGACACTTAGAACTCCTATTAATCTTTTCGTATATATTTCCACTCCAGCTCAGGAAGGAATTTTGCTATGTAAAGTAGCCAGGCAC
>JAJHUR010082110.1:8797-41499 GCA_027495735.1 Lutjanus campechanus
CCTTTTTGGTTCCTGATTAAACCATTTATAAGGTCCCGCTTGGAGCCCTTTCAGAGAGTTCTACCTAAAACTCAACATAACAGGTTCTACCTAGAATCAGTCTGTGGACAGGTTTCACCCAGAACCCCCTATAAGAGGTTCCACAGAGAACCCCTCTATGGTGTAATGGTTCCACCCCGAACCCTCTCTGGGGGATGTGTCCAGAAACTTTCCGCCTTCTAAGGCTGCCATCAAGAAGCCACCCATGGGGTTCTACCTTTATATATTTCAAGGCTCTAATCTAGAACCCACATATGGGGTTCTACCAAGAACCTTTTTATATTCCCATGGGAATATAAAAAAGTTCAACAAAGCCTGCAGGCTTTTATTTGCAGAATTGATCAAGGGGGTTCTACAGAGAACCATTTTATATTCCAAAGGTCTTGTCTTGAACACACTAAGGAGGTTCTAAGGGAGCCTTTCTATCTAGAATCTAGAACCATGGGATTCTACCATGTATTCCAAGGGTTTTACCTAGAACCCACTCTCTACCCAGAGCCCTTTTATATCATGTAATCCTTGACGAACCCTCTCTTCAAAAAGGTGTTCTTCAGAAGCAAATGGTTCTGAGTAGAACCTCAGCCCTTCAGGAGGAACCTTTTTGGAACCCTTTTTTTCTAAGAGTCTAGTTCATTTCCATTCTAAAGTCATTTTGAGTTCTACTCATGTTGAGGTGATCATCCTTTGACTTTCATGGCCTCTTTAAACACCACACACAAATATGAGAAATGCTGCCAATATGTGAACAATTACCAGTAAATTAAATGGCCATTATGACTTTTTCCTCTTTTGATGTTAATTTCCCCCTCAGCATTAAAAAGAGAAAAAACATTTTTCAAAGTATCTCTGGTAAATTGTCCCCATGTTTGTTTCAGGCAATACTGGCTGTCTACAGTTCCTCTGCCAACATTTAATGGGCATGTACAGTGGTTTGTGCATCTATTGAGAGACAACAAGCACTGGATAAATGTGTGTGTTTTTTATGCTGAATATAAATTTAGTATCTGTAAGTTTCCAAAAAAGCCCTCAGATAGAGCGCAGTTTGTCCATAAATCTCCTTTTTAATGAGGCTTTCTTCCAGGGAACCTCGTCTTAGTGGATTTTATGACTTCATACATAATTATTGTGGTAACTACATGATAACAGCTGTGAGAGGAAAGTGAAACCTGAAGCTAAGTCGCTCTTGTGTAGCTGTTGAGTGAACTACTCAACGTCAGGACATCTAATGAAATCACTTTGACGTATCAACAAGAATGAAAGCCATGTTTTAAAAAAAGGTTTTAACTTAAAAAAAAGTTAGTGTCCAGGGCTGCCTTAAATTTTAACATATTGAATTTGAAAAGACAAGTTGAGGTCGTTTTGTAGCGATTCAAAACAACAACAACAACAACAACAAAAGAACTTAATATTTATTTTTGGGTGCAGATTCCCCAGGTGGCATTTTTCAAAATAAATTGTGCATTTGAAAATATATATATTTAACAGAAGCTGATTTCACTTTTGAAATAATTCACAAATAAACACAGCACTGTTTTTTTGTTTGGTTTATGTCTTACCTATATCCTGCCCCAGAGTATGAACCGCATACGTCACTTTCATCTGGTGAAAACAGTAGTGGTGCCGGCCCAGTCAATACATGTAGTATATATCTGTGGCAAACACTCACAGATTAGGTTAGGGCCCAGATCTGCATATTACTTTCCTTTATAGTCTGGCCCAGTCAATACAGTGTACATTTATGACAAACACTTCATCAGAGGTTAGCTAATAATGTTAGGCTACTGCCGATTGTGTCTGTAGATCAAAGTGAATCAGACAAGAGTCTTTGTTATGGTGTAACAAAAGGTTTTACTATGAAATAAATATGGTGCTACCATAAAACACCACATTTTGAAAATGGAGTTTGGTTTGACACACTTTGGTGAAAACAGTAGCAGTGCCGGTCCAGTCAGTACTATGTGGATATGCATG
Organism: Lutjanus campechanus; assembly: GCA_027495735.1. Classification (NCBI taxonomy): domain Eukaryota; kingdom Metazoa; phylum Chordata; class Actinopteri; order Lutjaniformes; family Lutjanidae; genus Lutjanus; species Lutjanus campechanus. The sequence goes on from JAJHUR010082110.1 coordinate 10,808, forward strand.
TATTAATTTAGTTGTACTTTAGAAAACATGTTCAAGATATTAAGTTGAACCAACAACTCTTCAGTTAAACTGACTAACGCTACAAACAAATTTGATTTTCTTTTATATTTTTCCTGTTTGAAGAACTAGTTCTTTATTTGAAGCAAAGAACTTAAAACTGCAGCTGCTCCTGCTGGAACTACTTTGGTCCAGCATTGACACAAAGACAATATGTGAAACTTCTTCCAGTGAATTTATGGAATTTTAAGTGCTCAATACTGACCTTCATCATGGTCACAGTGTTTTCATTCTTGTGAAAACCAACGACACTCTCAGAAATAACGGTTCCTCCTGAGGGGTTGAGGTTCTACCCAGAACCATTTGCTTCTGAAGAACCCTTTTCTATAGGGTTTGTTAAGGATTCTTTGTTCCATTAAGAACACTTTTAATCCAGAAAACCCTTTTGGAACAACAAGGATTGTTGAAATCTTTGATGAACTCTTTCTTTAAGGGTTCTTTGTACCATAATGTAAAAGGGTTGTCAAGTTGAATCCCCTGGGTGGGTTCCAGATAAAACCCTTAGAGCATAAAAGGGTTCTTGATAGAAGCCCCTGCGTGGGTTCTAAATAAACCCTTTGAGGTTTTTGGTAGAACCTTCTCAGTGGATTGTAGATAAAACTCTTGGAATATAAAAGGGTTCTCAGGAGAGCCCCTTAGGTGGGTTCTTGTTAGCATCCTTAGTAGGTGGAAAGATTCTGCATAGAACCACCAGAGATGGCTCTAGAAGGGTCCCGCCTCTCATAAGGGGTTCTGGATGTGTTCACACATCTAAGTTCTAAGTATAACCCTTTATGTTGGGTTCTAGGTAAAACTCTACATGTGAAACCAAAAAAAAAAAAAGGTTCTACCAAGAACCAAAATGGGTCTCCTATGGGGACAAGCTGAGGAACCCTTTTTGGTTCTAGTTAGCACCTTTATTTCTAAGAGTGAATCATACACACAGCAAGTTTTCGTCACACATGTTTTCTACAAACTAAAAAAGAAGGGTCTCAGGGGAGTTTTAACTTCCAAACAATGCATGCTGGGAAACCTGCTAATATGCTGTTCATGTTTCTTTAGAACCGTAATTTTAACAGCTGACTGAACTCTGTGTAATACATTCATTCAATGCATCATTTCAAGTAGAAATACTTCAGAACTCACATTTAAATCCTTAAGTGTTCTGAAAATAAATGATAGAAATGTCGAGTTTAATTAACTTGAACAAATAAAACTTGTATATTTACATCATGTTAACAAGAAAAGATGAGTTGATTAAATTCCTGTATGATTTTTTTACACTGAGAATGTAAGAAAGACGTGAAATTCCAGGGTTGCAGGAGGCGTCTATGTCCGATTGTGTTTGTTGAAGGAAGGGTAGATGTCTTCATATGCAGGTGGACGTGAACAGGTAGAGCCGTCATCCTCATGTCCTCTTTCTTCCTCTGTCTTCTCAGTCCTACAAGGAATCAAACAACATACCTCAGGCAGACTGGATTTAAGAGAAGGAGCTGGCTAATATCCAAATGTTTGCAGGCCCAATTGGTTGCGCTTAAAGCAAATGTTAGGAAGCCGATTGCCCTTTAAAAGAAAACACTGAGGTTGAGCAATTTCTCCCTTGATCATTCCTCTATTTGGCATTAACCAGTGGAAACACACTGAAGCAGGTCAGAAGTTGTGACAACATAAGTGAGAGCTGGTGAGCAGAGCATGTGTTCGTATGAGCGGGGCAGCAGTTTATAGTTATCCTAGGTTAACTGTATTATTCCTGCTGTCTGTTTTTATTAAAGTGAATTACTTTCCTGGAAACCTGCTGGGAGTAATCGTCTAAAAACAATAAAAGAAAGTGAAAACTTGTAACTTTCCACTAATGGAACGCAGCTTTGTGTTTAACAGGACGTCTGTCCAAGGATATTTGATTGGATTTCAAATAAATGGGATCCTGCAATTAGTGGAAAGAAACTTTTTTTTATGACAGTACATAACGTTATGTTTCCCTCAGCACTCTGGAACAGGTGGGAAAATATGAAAAATTCATGCTATAATTTGCTTTTCCTTTACAAAGCACATATACACTGTGAAATTTCTTCGATATGATGTTATGCTGCTGACAGTGCAGGACACATTTTGATGGCGGAGCTAGAAAGGCTGCAGTTAATGTCAACACAGCAACGGGAGATTAAAGGAATAGTTTGGATTTTTTGAAATGGGGTATGAGGTACTTATCCGTGAGTACTGTGAGCAGGGTCAGCAGCAAAACGTAGCCTATTTAGCCACCTAAAAAATGCCAACCAAAAGAAACTGATATTAGTTTATGTGTACACTCTATTTTGAATATTTTCACCACTTTACCTTGCTGTCAAATAGCCTTTTCTGACAGGAAACCACTGTTATATAAGCTAAATATCACTCTCTCCAGACGAACCAAACTCCATAAGTAAAATCAGTAATTTTACCTCACAGAGCACAGGAGTTGCTGGTCTATCGCCACCTCCGTCGGTTAGTAATATTGTGTGACTTCAGTGGATCAAAACCAACCATTTAAAACACCAAAGTCACACTTTAACACAAACTAATTTACAAATCAAGGCAGTGGTAGACCAGCAATTCCCTTACTCTGCATGGTTAAATTAGGGATTTTGCCTATGGAGTTTGGTGGCTTTGGAGAAAGCAATATTTGGCTTATATAATGGCAAGGTAAAGCTTTATTCTAAATATAGTGTACACTACAGTGATATAAATTCTTTTAAGTAGGCCTTTTTAAGTTGGGGGTGTGTCAACTGCCACCTACTGTTGATGACTATGGATAAGTGGCTCATACAACCCCACTTAAATAAAATACAAACTATCCCTTTAAATGAGAAAATGGACAGCTATTTTGGTCTTAACAGTCTTTAATTCATTGACACAATAACTAGAACTTGTGCAACACAATACTCAAAGTACAGTAATTTATGTGAATCAGTATCAGTGTGTTGACTATAATAAAGACATCAGTTGCACCATAATTAGCTGAGAGAGTAGTGATGGCCAAAAACACTTTGGGCCAAGTGGAAAGTGATCTTGTGGTTAATACGAAATGAACTCTCGCACGCTGTGTTTGTTTTAATGAGCAGCTGTGAGAAACTGTGAGGTTTAAACACACTCAAAGATTTAAGATTAACTGTCCACCTCTGTTGCATTTATTTGCAGCAGAGTTAACATGTTGCATGCTGGGCAAAAAGCAAGGCTCAGCCTCGCTGGGATCCAGTGCCTGTGGATGATCTGCAGTAACAGCGTGTTTAAGTAATGAAGGATAAAAGTTTGAGCAATGTCTGTCATGTAAGCACTGCTCCCCAGTGGTGGAAGAAGTACTTAGTTAAGTAAAAGTACTTGCATCAAAATATACTTAAAATACAAAAGGTAAAACCAATTATTATGCAGAATGGCCCATTTCAGAATAATATTCATGATATTATTGGCAGTAGTACTCAGATCTTCTACGTATTTAAGTATACGTAGCAATACTACACTACACTGTAGACACACTCTGTCATAAGTAAAAGTTCTGCGTTCAAATCTTACTTAAAGTAAAAGTACAAGCATCAAACTTCACTTAAAGTACCAAAACTAAAAGTCCTCATTATGCAGAAGGTTCCATTTCAAAATAAAATGTATTATATTATGGCATTCTAATTATTGATGCATTGATGTAATGTGAATTTCCCATGAGATTTATGTATTATATAGTTATAAAATAAATGTAGTGGAGCAGATATAGAAAGTGGCAGAAAATGAAATAATCGAGTATAAATGGGAATAAATAAAGTTTTATCTTTCTCCAAAAAAGGACATCATATTTTATTTGCTGATTATGTTTTGTATTATAGACCCCTTTCCACTGGTAGAAATTTTTACATTTTTTCGTGGGTGAAGCTTAGTGGAGGCAAAACAATTCCCTAAATACGTTAGCTTACACCCGCTAGCTGGCTTGTTTCTTAATAATGGCTGAAGAAAATATGATCTCCTCTGAATATATCCAGTCACTCAGGACCTCGAGTGTTACTTGAAAAAGTTTATCCCACCTGTAGACACTCAGTCCATACATGGGCTATCTTTCTACAATTGGCATAGGGTTGGACAATCGGACGAATATATCAGCACTCGGCCATCACCAATTGTTATTTCTAAGCAATTTCTGACATTTTATTTTGCTAATTTAATGGTCTGCAGGAGTGACAGGCGCTGCTCATTGACACATTCAGCAGCACAGCACACACCCACTAAGCTGGAGGATGAGTGAGAGGAAAACAGTCTGTAGAGGCAGAATGTTTACAGACAATAAGAATTTATTTTGACCAAACCAGAGTTTGTGATTGTTATACCAGTGGAAAGACGTTTTGGTGAGTTTTATTTTGTTTATGTCTGTCGAGTTTAAATGAAGTGTGTTTTATGTGTGTTAACAAGGCAATTAAAGCTCGTCTTAGTTTGGTAAAAGAAAGAAACTTTAATTTAGAAGGTAATTGGCTGTATTTTTATGTTTTATAAGCAACGTTGTTGTGAGAATCTTTCCTTTCTTGACATTTTGTGAATTAAGTTTGTTTATTTTTTAAATTTTATTTTATACATCTCCTTGCTTTCATCTTACCGCCTCTAACCACAGCTGTCTGCCATTTTGAACCACTAATGCTTTGATTCTAGCACCCAACAACACAGCAAGTCAGAGGAAATTTTTGGTAGGTTTATGTGGCTTATTATTCTGATTACTTGACATAATCATGAGGGTCTATTAATCTGAATCTGCAAAGTAACTATAAAATAAATATAGTGGAGTGAAAAGTACATTTCCCTCTGAACTGTGGTGGAGTAAAAGTATAAAGCAGCATAAAATTTAAATATTTAAGTAAAATACCACAAAACTGCACATAATTACAGTACCTGAGTAAATGTACTTAGTTACTTTCCACCAGTGCTGTTCCTTACCTGCATCTTCTTCGGCCTGTTTCTGTGCTGTCGTCTTCTTCTGCTGTGAAAGCTGTGTTATCCACACTGTACAAAGAGTCATATGGAGGAGCGGCTGCGTGGACGCCACTCGCAGACCCACCAGGCTGGAACTCAGTGGGCTGGCGCACGTCCTGGTCTATAAAGTTATACACAGGTGGAATACAGAACATTGTTGAGGCACCACGTAACATGACTGGCTGATTTATGCCACTTAAAGTCAAAGAGTGTCGCGTTGAGGTTTGCTCCATCACAGCCACGTCCTCAGGCTCCTGTCGGCAGGACCAGCGGGAGATGATCCCAAACTTGCAGACGCTGGTGAGCATGAAAATGCCTCCAACGGAGATCATGATGGGGCCCAGGAGTTGGGTCCACTCAAAGGTGGGTTTGACTAGGTAGTTTTGCCAGCCCGTAATGGTGAAAATGCCCCCCACTAGGGCTAGGAATACTCCAGAGAACAGCAGTGTGGCTCCAGTTTTCTCGCCATCCAGCAAACGGTCAGACTGCAGGCATGGAGCAGGTGTAACCATCTGAGTCGGGTCACTGTAGCCTGCTGTTGGATTTCTAACACTACCAGGCTCCATTATTGGCCTTTGAAAAACCACATTATTCCACAAACTTTGGGGTCCTAGTTCGTTCATGTTCGTTCTGGCTGTCACTTGTGCAGTTACTCAAAGTGAGCCTCTCACAGGTGAGTCAGACTGAAAGAACACTGAGTAACTGTGACGACACCTCACAGCCAAGAGGAGTTACAGGTTAACCTGCACTTGAATTCTGTTGACCATAAGAACAAGTTGTTCTTCAGAGGTCTTCAAAGGCGGCGACGGGCCTCCGCAGGGGGGCTGCAAACAGTTTCAGGGGAGGCTCAGTAAATGGAAGTGAAGAAAAATGTTTACTACTACTACGACTTCTACGATTACTACTTGTCAAATATCTGGGACTTTGTGCCCTGAGATTAAATTGGCTCAATTGTCGAGTGTCTATGGGATCAAATAACATAATCACGATTCCATAGACATCAAGGAATTGAGTGAAACTAAGCAAGTAAACCTTGTCTGCGGGGAGGCCCACAGTCTCAGACTTTTTCAGCATGTGTGAATGAACTCATGTGGACAACAAGATTACCGCTGAATAATGGCTGTGTGCACAAAGTAGTGCTGGGTTGGTGAATTAGGGCAGATTATGGTAGAAAAGTCTGTTTGGATAAATTATGGAACAATTTTACCGTAATAAACATACATGTAGTCAAATGATCAAATTATATTTACGGCAAACCCTATATGGTTAATATTTTAGTCAGGTATGAGACATGTCACTAGTCTCCAGAGAGCATAACGTGAGGCATTCAGACCATGAGAGAAGATCTGGAGTGTTTAAAGTCCGTCTGAGAGGCAGGAAAAATAAGAAGAAAGGGAGATTCCTGCACGCATTGAACGTGATCCGAAATCCACCTTGTCAGATGTCATTTCACACAGACACGTTTCCCATCTGCGCTGCTATGCATAACTTATTAGCGCATGCTGCAATAGTTGAACAATCAGTCTAGCATGTTAAGTGGAAGGGCTTAAAAACACATCACGCTATACGTGTTACAGTCGGGGGCTAAATGAGCTGCACACAAAGTGAAACCCACACGTAACACGCAGGCCAAGAGCCTCAACACTTCACTCGGGGTGTCGGTGAAGTCTGTTAAAAGCTGACTGTTCACTGGCATACTTAGAATTAGTTGAATTCTCTTTTTATGGCTGTGTGACAAAGCATAATTTATCTATTCCTCCACTATAGTCTCATTTAGTAGTAGTCAGCGTGTCTCTCCATAGGCTGTCTGCAACACAGCTAGACATGTGAGTGTGCGCTACAGTAAAAAAAAAAAACACCTATGTTCATGAATTTTTAATTCTGAATGCAAACACAGTGACATGCAAACATGTTTTTCAGTTGAATTTCAGAGCAGTCTGCTCTTCTGCCGGCAGACAGCTTGCATTTGCGTACATAAAAGCACATCCGCCCCACATTGCGTGTAACAGGCCTGCCAATCGGAAAGCAACATCATGCGCAGCTTATGCCAAAGCAAAACAAAAGGTCTTCAGAGGGGAAAAATCGACTATCAAACACACAATGCCAGTGGCTGATCAAACCCAACCTGTGTGCGCCCGTGTCCTTGAATGTGTGTGTGTCCGTCTGTCTTTATGTTTACCCTAGCCGCAGCTCATTTCACTTGGCACTAATGAACAAAGGGACAGATAACTACACAAAGAATCCATATGAGCGTAGTGTTTAAAGAACCCCCCAGAATCGAAGCTGCACAGATTCTTTCAATTAGCAATCTCCAAATATTTATGGACTGAACATTTCCTCTCTGGAAGGAAGGAGAGCTCTGTGTGTGCGTCTCCTGTTGACTCACACTGGGGTGTATTGATCCCCTGGGCTTATGCTTCATTTCACTTGAGCTCTGCCACCATCCTTTAAAAGCACATCTGTTCAACATCTATACAGTATGCTGTCTTTTTAAAAAAATCAGAAAGTCACCAAGTAGCTGCTCGTCAAATATCCAGTACAAAAGGTTTGGGGACCACTGTTCACCTTTAAGCAATGATGCCACTCCACTAACAGATTTTGGGAACACTAACTACCTACACATCCTTCCATTTGCCTCATGCACCAAAAGCATCAAAGTGGCATATTGTGCCCCCAGATTCACCCCTATTTTCACCTGGTGGACTCTGAAGCTTTGTCGGGTGGAAAAGTGACTGAGCTTTACCTCTGTCTCTGTCCCTCTGTGGGAATGGCGTCCTTATCTCATCTCCTTTTGTGTAAACAGTTCCTTCTCTCCCTGTCTCTGTGAATGGTGTCTCCTCTGGTTCTGTGTGGACAATGTCCACCTCTCGTCTCCCTCTGTGTGAAAAGTGCTCTTGTCCATGTCTTTTTCCTTTTTGTGTGAACGGTGTCTTCATCACTTCTATGTAAACGGTGTCTTTCTCTGTGTGTGTGACCGGTGTCCTTAACTCTTCACCTTTGTGTAAACAGTGTCCTTGTCTCTTCTCCGTCTGTGTGAATGGTGTCCTCATCTCATTTCCCTCACTGTGAACAGTCTTTATCTCTCCCGGTTCTGTGTGAGCAATATCCGCCTCTCTTCTCCCTATGTGTGAATCTTGTCCTTGTCTCCTTTCCCACTGTGTGAATGGTTTCGCCATAGCACCAAATCATACCAGAAAAGTTTGAGACTGTACTTTTTAAATTAAACCATACTCTTCATAATGGTGTCCTTTTCTGTCTCCTTCTGTGTGAATGGTGTCTTCATCTCTTCACCCTCTGCGTGATTGGTGTCCTTGTCTCTTTTTCCTTTGTGTGAATGGCGTCCTCATCTCTCTTCCCTCGCTATGAATGGTGTCCTTGTCTCTCGTCTGCCTCTGTGTTAATCGTGTCCTCGTCTCTTCTCCCTGTGTGAATGTTGTCCCCTAGTTTTGCCTCTTCGCAGTGTCTTCATGTTGGAGAAGAGGTCTTGAGGCTCAAGTCTTACCTATTTTAGCAGCACCTGGAAGTTGCTTGAATGCCTCACTGATCCATAGTCTTCATATATATATGCTATCTATCTACGTGGTATAATGGTTCCTGGTATTTATTGCACGTCTGTCCGTCCTGAGGGAGGGATCACTCCTCACTGTTCTGCTGAAGGTTTTCTCCTTTTTGTTAAGCCATTTTAAGCAAATGTGTAATCTTATAAAATATACTATTAAAATAATATGACTTTATTAGAAAACAGCCAAGATGATAATCTTCTCATGAAGATGATTTTTCTGATATATACCGTGTGTAATCTGCTATCCTCACATTATTGATAATAATTAAGAAACTTGTGTTTCTATCATGTTCACAGAGAAAAATACAACTGCAATGGCAGATTCTGCTGGGCCAATAAAGAAGCCCGAAGGATCACCATAGGAATTAAGATGTGACCATTTCTCAGTCATCCCCTCCCCCAAACACACACTCACACACACATGCTTACCATGACAAATAGCCTGTGACGTGTCTCTGTGAACATGGCACGGAAGGGTCCACTCCCTCTCCCCAGGGCTGATAAGGCAGTGGAGTCAGCCAGTGAACTGAGCGTCTCTTCACTGGATCTGAATTTGCTTCCAGTGAATCATTTCACCTTTCTAGCAGCTGTCAGGAGAAATCTACAGTGAAATCACAACAGTGGCATTTCTGTTTCTGTCTGTTTGCAGTTGCTGAGTAACAGCAGCACAATTACTCGAGTTCATCATGTTTGTTTAACCCCAGGCTTTATGAATCACCTGACTCAGTGTGTTGAATGTGCAAAAGAGGCAAAGTGTGGAGGGATGGTTGCTCTGAAACCAGCCAATGCGTGAAATATATTACTTCAAGTTATAACTGAAATCCAGTTTATGTATTTTTGAAAGAAAAAATAATTGTTGGGTTAGGGTAGGAGACTTGAAAACCCTTTATTTAAATAACAGCAACCCTATGGAGGTGAGGCTTGAAGTGTGAAAATTTAATTGCGAAGGTCAAGTAATTTCTCTCTCGAAGGTGCATTAAAAGACTAAAATCGACCTTTTTTTCACAAACTGCAAGATTATTGTGTCAGCCAGCTTGTGGTTTATCAACAAATACTGTAAGTCAGTGAAAATGTGTTCAAAAAGAAAGACTCAGCCTTATTTTGCAATACTAACTTCACTTGTATTTCAAGATTTTTGCTTCAATTTAATCACAGATTAACCCCGCAGATATGTTCAAGACATTTTATTGATACACACCAAGGATTTGGCCACAAATAGCTCTCCTCAGATAAACATGACACACCTGTGTATTTAGATGAGCTATGTCATGTTACACACTGTAAAAAAAAAAAAAAAAAAATCCTACAGGAATTTAGTTGAATCAACAAATCTTTTCTCAATAACTTCATGTGACAGTATGCAAGTTTTTATTTATTCAACTTAATTAAACGTAATATGTCAAGTATTTCTTTTCAGGTTTTGGACAAAACTTACTCCAGAAAGAGCAGCTGCAGCAAGTTCTCTATATGAAAAGAAGAACTGACTTTCACAGAAGAACTGTGAAAATGTAAAAGGAAAATAAATTTGCTTGTAGTATTCATCAATGTAAGTAAAGTTTTTAAAATTTTAAATATGTCCCCACCATAACACACCTGCTAAGTTTGGTTTGGCAGTAATGTTCGTCAGTGTGACTGAACAGTCGTTGACTCAACTTAAGCTTATTGAACATTTCAAGCATAACTGAATTAATATTAAGTTTATTTGTTTGTTTTGAATCATTACACATTTTTCTCAACTTTTTTTTTTTTTTTCAATTCAGTCAACTTAAAATTTTAAGACCGGTAAAATAAATTTATTTGTAGAGCGCACATAATTTGTGATGTGCATTGTCATGTCCATGAAGAATAAAAGAACAAATGAGAATGAGATAATAGTGTGAAAGTATTTATTTGCCTTTTTGAGGAAATTATTGTTACCCAGCAGCTGCAAAGAATTTATGGATGTGCATCTGCCTCTCAAACTAAATGTCTCTGATGACTTACATAAAGCCTAAAACAGAAACCTAATGAGACAGCCATCGGCTCCTCTGGTGTTTTGCCTGGATTTTAGGTAAGGTGACCAGATGTTCGACTGAGACATTCTCAATTTGAAGCCATGGTGTGTGGTGTTCCAACATATCTGCAAAATACTCAAATTTTCCACTTTTCAACTGGCTGCACCCAACTAAAGATTTTCCTAAACAACTAGTCTTTGCATGTTTATATTAATTTTTAAAGTCACTACAAGGATCTTTCACATTTTTGTTGTTGTTTTGACTGCCCCTGTGGCCAAAGCAGTGTTGGTTTCACCATATTATTATCAAAATGAAAATCTGCTCCTTCATTCATGTTCTTTTTCAGAATTTTATTATGGTTTTGGAACCATTCAACAAAACTACTATGGTTCATGCATGATCATGTGCAAGACTCAGTGTGTTGGGGTGCAATGAAATTTTATGTCTCTATTGTCATTTTAAATACAGGCTAAAACACACGTACAAACACATGCTTTATATATGATTGGTAGATTGATTAGTTGATTGATTGATTGATTGATTGATTGTAAAGCTGGTGATCTGCTGGTGTCAGCCTGTTACAGCAGTTTGTCTAACTCGTTCTACAGTGATAAATTCCCTGTCAGTTTAGTTAACAGTGAATTGTGTTCATATTTGTACTGCCAGGGGGAAACAGTTGACAGAGTTCTGCGTGCTGAGTGGAAAATGTGAAAGATGCCTTTGGATACGAGTCTGACATGTTCCGGGTTTGAGTTATTCTAAAGAGGTCTTTTGGGTTTTGGACAGAGCAAGAGAAGCAGAGGAGAAGAATCCATATTAATGCAATAAACTTACACCATCTTTGTTTGTTCAGATGGTTTTTCTCTTGGTGAGGAGGGAGATCAAATGGGCACATCAATTATAAATTGTCCATAAATGTTACTGATGTGGGGCTTGCTCTCTGGATTGTAGAATAACTCAACTCTATGGCTCCAGTGGGCCTTTGGACAAACATAACTGTGATGGTGGACAACAAAGACTAAATGCTCCCTCTGCTCCGGCTGTGTCACGGAGCTGATTCTGACATTCAGGCTCTCTCAATCAACACCAGACTCAGGCGGGTCAACCATCCTACAACCCAGAATTCCCTTAGTTTTTATAAGGAGTAGTTTGACATTTTGGAAAACACACTTACTTGCTTTCTTGCCAAGAGTTAAATGAGGAGATTAATCCCACTCTGATGTCTGTATGGTAAAAATGAAGCTACAGCAGCTGGGTTGCATAGCTTAACATAAAGACTGGAAACAGGGGAAGACAGCTAGTCTGCCCAAGTTATAAAATCTTCCTACCAGCATCTCCAAAGCTAACTTATTGACATGCTATATCTATTTTGTACAAAAAAAAACACAAAGTCAAAGCTAGTTGTTTCCCCAGTTTTTAATACTAAGCTAAGCTCAGTGCCTGCTGGCTGTTGTTTCATATTCAGCATAAAGATATGAGAGTGGTATCAATCGTCTCAGCTAACTCCCAAAATGTTAGTTTAAAAAAAAATGTAATAAAATAAGAGAATTTTGGGGATGGTTGAGTTTTAAGGGGTTATGTACCAAACTATTTCCTGGTTGGAAGTAGTGCACCCAGCTAAGAAATAGTCCTGTATGTACAGTACATCATATAAAACTACAACTTGAGGTTTATTAACTTATCTTGTAGTGTTGCAACTTTTGACCCCTCAGTCTAGATTTAGAGGGCATTAAAGGGCCAGTTCAACCCAAAACGCTAATAATTTTTTTCTAAATCCCTTAGTGCTCTGTCAGTTTAGGTCATTTCAGTGTTCTGTGTGGGACTATTTCTTGTGCATGTAACCCCCTGTAAAAGCACAACTTGTTTCTTACACTTAGGTTTTTGAACATAAAATACATTTTAGTGAGCTTTAGTGATGCTAAAGGTTTGCTACCTTTTAATAGAGTCAGGCAAGCTGTTTCCTGCTGTCTACAGCCTTTATCCTAAGCTAAGCTAACCAGCTGCTGATTGCAAATGTACAGAGAGTGATATCAATCCTCTCACCCTGATGTGTACTGATACCTGATGTGTATTTAGAATATTTTCACTGCTTCACTTTTCCATCAGGCAGCCCTTTTTGATGGGAACAATGTTATATAAGCCAATATTTGTGCTCTAATTCTCAACCAAACTCCACTAACAAAAATAGTAATTTTTCCTTGCAGAACACAGGAGTTGTTTATCTAACTCTTCCTCAATCTGCTACTTTGTTTGCATTTTTGTGTGACTTTGGTGAATCCAAAATAACCTTTTCAAACATCAAAGTCACACAATAATGCAAAGAAATTAACTTATCGAGACAGCAGTGGAGCTGCAACTCCCAGGTTCTGCAAGGTAAAACTATTCATTTTGCCAATGGAGTTAGGTTGGTTTGGAGAGAGTGATATTTGGGTTATATAATAGTGGTTTTCCCGTCAAAAAAGGCCGTCTGATGGCAAGACACATCTGTATATTCACAGTCAGCAGCTGTTTAGCTTAGCTTAGCATAAAGACTGGAGACGGGAGACAGAGAAGACAGCTCACCTCGAAATATAGCATACACTTGAGCTGATGTTTTTTTTTTTTGGTGGCTGAAATACATTTTGCAGCTGACTGTGTCCTCAACAGTACATTGCTTAGCTGTCTACAGAGGGACTCCTGCTGCTTGTTCAAACTGGGGTGTGGCCATCACCTTATGCAGGTAATACACAGACTATTGATAAGTACAACATATAACCCCACATAAAAGAAAAATCTATCTATTTCAATCTAATCTATCCCTTTAACTCTTGGCCAGACAGCAAATAAGCATTGCCCAAATGTAAAAGTATCCCTCTCTCGATCACATTTCTCTTTATTAGCCTGCTACCTGCACAGCCCACACACTCAAACTCACTGATCCTCTCAAGTTGTATAAAATGTCTGGCCACACACACACAAGCGTCTACATATGGAGCAGCACAGTTTTTGGATCTGACTTCAGCTCACATATCTCATTTTGGCCTTTTGGAGAATAACATCATACACAAGGGACCCTAAGATCTCTTCCTCTCCGTCTGAGTGAGGCGGACAGGGAGAAGTAGAGTCAACACTGATGGCTCACACATGTGGCTGTGAAAAGGCAGCTCAGACTTTGTATTTCAAACAGCGAGGAGGAGGTCTGCAGGCAGAGGGACACAAGGCATGACTGAGTGTGTAAATACGCACAAGGTGTTGATGTAGTGCTGAGCGTATACGCACAGTCATGCATACATCCTCCTAAGCAAAGCACTGCATGAGGTTCTGGCAGTGCAAACATTACATTAGTAACACATGTGTGGTGGTGTCCTCAAGCTTTGTTTTCACTCTGTATCATCCTGCATGTCCACAGAGGGCTTAACACAAACCTTTTGACATGGATTATGGGCATAAAAAACTGACAATAGATTTACTGTTTTTATTTTGTAGAATTGCACCTGTTGACTTCTCTGTCTACAACATTTCATCAGTAAAATCTGTATTTTTTGAGGGGATTTAGAGGGCATTGAAGGGCCAGTTCAAGCCAAGACGCTAATTTTTTTTTCCCTCCCTCTATCCCTGAGTGCTCTATCTGTCAATTCAGGTCATTTCAGTGTAATTTTCACGTTTCAACCTTTCCACTGAGCACAGTTTCCTTCCTATAATACCACAACTTGTCCCTCCTAAAAAAAAAATCAATATCAATTAAAGATATGCTATACTTATAATATTTTCATCGCTTTACTTTGCTGTTTGCCAGCTTTTTTGGGATGGGAAACCACTGTTATATAAGCCAAATATCGTGTTCTCTCGCTCAACCAAACTCTATTGAGATAGTCAGTAATTTTCCCTTGCAGAACACAGGAGTTGCAGGTCTACTGCTGCCTTGATCGGTTTGTTAATTTGTGTAATTGTGTGCTTTTGGTGAATTCAAACTAACCTTTTAAAACACAGACGTCACACAGTAAGACAAACAAACCAACCGATTGAGGCAGCGGTGCACTGGTAACGTGTTCTGCGAGATTAAATGACTGATTTTGCCAGTGGAGAATTGCAACTTCTGACTTATCAGTGTACGACATTTCATTGGTAATATCTGTGTATTTTGAGGGAATTAAGAGGACATTAAAGGGCCAGTTCAACCCAAGACTCTATTTTTCCCCCCTTCCTCTATCCCTGAGTGCTCCGTCTGTCAATTCAGGTCATTTCAGTGTGATTTTCAGATGTTTCGCCCTTTCCACTGAGCACAATTTTCTGCCAAAGCACATCTGCCATCTGTCTGCACACAAAAGGAATAAAAGTGTTTACACACGCTTTGTTGATTAGCGTGTATGGTCATTTTTTTTCTCTGACAAAGATCTTGCTGTTGTTTCCTTCAAATAAATTTTTTTGCATTGTGATACACTGAAAGCAAAGTCTATACGATTACCTCTAAAGCTCATACAGCCAAACAGAAACTGACTAAATGGAGAAATACTAGAACTCGCTGGGTTACAATAAGATTTATTGCACTTTTGAGAGAACTGACCCATCATCATGTCATCCTGACTTATTGAGCTTCTCATGATAACAACAATGCAGAGGAGCTACTCAGGTGGACATTTTGACCTCTGTAACTCATGTTACTTTAAAAATACTCCAGCACATGCATAATTGCTACATACTCTGGATATTATGTTAAATCTGAGACTTTCTTGGACCACTATAAAAGCAATTTAAGACCTATTTAACAGCCATAGTTGTGATTTTATATGACTGATGTTTAGCTACAACGTGTAAAGGGGTGAAGTGTCCAGTGTGGTGGCTTTGTCCTTCTCTGACTTTCCCATGTGACTCTAATGCCTAATTTGAGCATTTTCTTGCACAAGGTGCAGCAGGCTTCAAATTAATCATTTTCAACAAATTACTAAATGTGCTGTTCTCAAGACAGATCTCACTGAACCTGCACTTACTCATATTGGATGAAAGTAACATTAACAGAAACATTTTTAACTTAGAATTTTTACAAAAGGGGCCATGTTAGCCCACACACAGCTTCACAAAACCATGCAAAACACTGGCTGGGTGTACCGCGATAAATTATGACCTGCCTGCACAGTTTGCATTAGTGTTTATTGGTTCCATGTTGGGTTCATTTTTCAGCAGTTACAGTGTGATCAAGATCTTTTTTTTTTCTTTTCCCAAAAACACATTTAAAAATGAGACCGAAAAACTTTAGAAAAGTAATGTTAACTTCATAAACCAATCAATTTTAAGATCTGTCAAAATTGTTAAGACATTTTACGGACTAAAATTCAGATGACTGGACTTTTAAAGACCCTGAAGACACCCTGTGAATGCTAACGTTATTCAGTGACAATGCTCACATGATGATGTTTAGCAGGTAAATATTAAGATAGATTGATAGATTGATAAATCCTGGTGATGCCACTAGAGCGAAAGACAGCAGATCACCAAAGCCTCCATCTCTGGGGACCATGAATATGTGCACAAAATCTCAGTGCATCCAATAATTATCCGGATATTTCAGTCTGGATAGAAGTAGTGGACCAAATGACTGACACTGCAGTCCCTAGAGCTATGACACTAGCGTGGCAAAAAAAAATGGCATGACTGACATCTCACCAAATCTTCAATGATAAGGTTAAAAAAAATCACACAGAACACATTTAGTCATTTTAATATATTTGTATATATTCATATATTACACATTTAATACAGGCACAATGAGAAATCATAAAGTAGAGACAAAAAGTGGCTGAGATATTGGTAAAAATGTACAATTTATGAGAATCATTTACACAATTTTTTGCTCTCTTTAAACTCTGTTTAATACAACATACAAAGAAAGAAAGAATGTGAAAGTGACCAACAAAAGGAGCCTTGTAAGTTTATTTTTAAAGTTTCGTAGGGACAGCAAGAACCAGCTTGCTAATATGGAAACAATTAACAGAATCTGTGTACTCTTTTTTTTTTTTTTCTTCGAATGCATTTGGCTCATCTGACCAAACCACTGATATAATTAAGAGAACTGAACACTGTACAAGCGTATTGTGCTACAATTTTAGGATTTTATGTAAACTCATTAATTTCAACTACCATTAAACATTTGGCTGATTTAGAGTTCAGAGTGAGATACAAAATTTAAGTTCAACAGCCACCACTTAAATGGACATTTTCATCCGTCTAAGATTAATAATGTCTGCCTCTAAATTATTATTCAAGGCTTGAGTCTTAAACCAGGTACTGTACGAATCATACAAAACATTAAAAACTGGTATTACAATAAATCACCCTGGCCAGATATGATGAACGAAATCAAATGATTAGTTTCAAAGAGAGACATCAGATGAATCAAGTATGGATATGAGTTTCAGTTAAAAACTATGAGTCCTATTTTATAGCCAGGAGACAGTAAAAAATAAGCCTGATGTGAAACGTTATTTCCTAACATAAACTCTGAGAGGTCACTTGGCCACATGATGCACAGTGTATGAAACTCCTGCCCTAAAAGGTTTCATCAATCACAGCTTCCAGGCAATTCATCGCATCTCCAGACATGTCACATACCAACACACTAACCGATTTAAAGGGATAGTTCGGATTTTTTGAAGTGCGTTTGTATGAAGTTCTTGCCCAAAGTCAGTGTATTACAGACAGCAGATGGTGGTCAACATGCTCCCAGTTTGGAGAAGCAGCAGAAGTATCAGTGTACAGCTGTGGCAGTACATTACAGCAAAATGTATTTTAGCCACCTACAGAAAGACCCGCCCGAAAAAAGTCAATATCAGTTCAAGTGAATGCTATACTTGGAATATTTTCAGTGCTTTACCTCGCTGTCAAACAGACTGAATTTCGCCTAATTTCATAGGCGAAATTAGTAATTTTATCTCACAGAACATGGGAGTTACTTTTTTTACCGCTGCTTTAATTGTTTAGTTAGTTGCTGTTATTGTTGTTGTTCTAGAGGCTTAGTTTGGATTCACCAAAGTTACACAGTAACACAGACAGGCTAAGCCATGGAAGCAGCGGTAGAGGAGCAACTCGCATGTTCTGTGAGCTAAAATGACCGATTTTGCCAAGGGAGTCTCGTTGCTTTGGAGAGAGAAATATTTGGCCTTGACGACAGCAGTTTCCTGTCAAATATTCGAAATATAGCCAACACAATGTGTTTTTCCGCCAACCGTGTCAACACTAGTGCCTTGCTACACCAAGACTCCTGCTTTATACTGTAGGTAATAAACTAAATATGGATAAGTACCTCATACAACTCTACTTAAAATGATCAGAACTATCCCTTTAAAGACCATTACATGGTTAAGGTCAATGAAAAATGTCCTACAGAACATAAAAATACTCCATCAAGAAGTACAACAGCCTCTACAGTAGCAGCCTTCATTAGTAAAAGACAAGAATGAAGCACCAAGAGTCAAACTTGACATTATTTCCATCCATCTATTTTCTTTACCCACTTGTGCTGTTTATAGCTGCAAGAGGCTGATCCCAGCATGCACCGGGTGAGAGGCAAACCGAGGCAGGTCAGTAATCAATCACAGGGCAATGGCAGTACTGTGTCACAATATCTAACCACAGTCAACAACACTGGATTACTCAGTGTCTAGTTGTTGTGATAAGGCATTTCCATCATTAATTTGGCCGTATTGTGCTACTGCTCACTAACACGGTGTACTGCACAGTGAGCGTACGAGAGGTGGAGGTCAGCTGACGAGCAGTGAAATAGAAAAAGATATAAAAGAGTTCAATGATCAAACTCAATCAGAGAAGGCAAAACATGACTCATTCATCGCTGGAAGACAGTTGGGTTGTAAAAACATTTTTTCCCTTCAACATCCAAATAAAGGAGTAAAAAACACAACTGGCACATGTTGGTGCTATTCTCATTAACTGTGCTGAAGTACAAAAAAAAAAAAAAGATTAGAGAAAAGTTAAGATTCAGGCACATTTCTCTATTAAATGGGCACAAAAACTGCCAGTTTTAAACAAATGCTGCAGGGTTTTTTGGGGTAAAGTCCCTTGATTTTTTTTTTTTAAAAGCATCTAACATTTGACACAATGTTTTACAGTTAAGATTGCTGAGCATTTTTTTTTAATGAAAAATAAAAATTGAGGGTGTAAAAATGTAAAAAACACCATGACTGACAGGGGAATTTACATAGAAAGATTTTTTAAAAGACCACACTGATCACAGACCCCATTATTAGGGGTGATTGTTAAAAAAAAAACTCCACAGAGGAAGGTAGCTTAAATCTGAAAACCCACATTTTTGGGGGTTAAACACTTTTATTTTTTTGCCTTTTGATCCACAGTATAAGAGGAGGCACTGAGGTCAGATTTTTTTTTGCATTTGTTTGAAAGCACTTCAATGTTATTTTAAAGGTCAAGCTTGTGCCATTAAGTGTTTGAGTACTGTTTAAAATTCTACCTTCATTGCTTCATTGCACATGATCAAAAAAAAGAAGACAAGTGTGAGGAAAAGAGAAAAATCAGTAAACAAAACTGATCTGAGAGTTGAGTCAGAGCTGGTCGAGCAGAGTTAATATTTACAGTTCGGAGGGAAAAAACCCTTTTCTTTGTTGATTTTGTTTTATACTCCTTATAGGCTCTTGAAAAATGAATATAAGAGGAAAAAGAGCATCTGAAAGATTGTTAGTGCACTTTTTTTCTTTTTTTCATGATTTCAAATACAATATAGATTTATATCTAATCCATAAATCGTTTCTGACTATACAAAAGTGAATTGATCAGAAAGCATTATTAAACTTCATATCTACACATTTCCTGAAAGCTCATCTTCTTTTTCTTTTATTTTTTTTTTTCTTTTAACAGTGTTCAATACTCAGTGCTGTTTTATTGTAGTGAGATTCTTGCCTCCCGGGCAGAAGCCTGACGGTGCTCAGATGGATCCAGAGGTTCAGGAAGCCTCGAAAAGTTGCCAACTTTTGTGTCAGGCGAGTTTTATTTTGTTGAGAACCAGAGTGGTGCGTCACCTCAGCAATCTGCCATATAACGACCTGAAGAAAAGAACAAAAGATACGCAGTTTGAGTCGTTGATCCATTAAAAGGATAGTTTGGGGGGTTGTATGATGTATCAGTAGTCAGTGTACTACCCACAGCGGATGTGAGGGGCACCAGCACAGAAGCTAACAATGAACTGCTGCAGACAGGGTCAGCAACAAAATGTATTTTAACCACTTAAAAAAGGTACACCGAAAAAAATCACTAGCAGTTCAAAGGTTCGCTAACAAACAAACTAATCTCTATTGGCAAAATAAGTAATTCTGCACCTTTTCAAACCTGCATTAAGACTTCAATAATAATTTTAAAAAATAATAAAGATAATCCAAACTAACCCCTTTAAATATCAGTAACACTGTCAGTTAGGTATGGCTGAACGTACTACGTACCTGTGGCAAATCTCTTCTTGTTGAGAGAAAGTCTGTATCCTGTCCCCTGCAGCTCCATGTCCACTCCTGACAGGGTGCTCCCCTCACTCATAAACTGCACTGCCAGAGTCGAGGGGTTCGAGGGGCCGTTGGACAGTTCAAACTTGGCCCTCAGGGACCCTGCGCCTGGGGTCAAACACAAACAAATACACTCATTTTCTATCAACTGTATACATTCTCTACAAGATATTTCTGATTTGAAGAAAAGCATGATTTACCTTCATTTTCAGACTTTTCTGAGATGTCACTCAGCTTCCACAGACATTTATTCTGCTCTGAATTCCTAAAATAAGAGAGGAGAAATAACGGCTTAAGCTGCGCCCATTTAACTAAAGGTCAGTGTTGGGGGTGACATGTTACTAAAGTAATAAAAGTAACCCATTACAGAAACATAAATTACATTTATTTCAGTAATATTATTACATTTATTATGTCAAGTACTATGTTACCAAGGACAACGAAATAATAAGAGTGTGAGACTGTAGCAAAACAGTCACCTCAAATATATTTCTCAAGTGCCTTTTCATTGGGAATCAACCTTGAGTTAATGTGTGTATTGTCAAAAAAAAAAAAAAAGACTTGAAGTGTAAATGAACGCATCAGATATTAGACCCAAGCTGAGACATTGGCCTGCATAGAGCCAGTGCAGACACCCATGAAGTGGACGGCAAAGATTGAAATTTTAAGTGTTGCAATATACAGGCATTTGCAGGGATCCCACTATAATACATTATCCTCTTCCACGTTATCGTACCCTGCCGTATGGAAAGAGCGGTGGAGCCCGACTAAACAGCACTGCTACCCTCAGTGTGGTGCACTGCTTGGATCTGCTGCTGACCGCTGTGCTCAAAGTTTTTAACATTTGTGCAGCATCGCAATGAAAGAGCAACATACACAAATCTCGCAAGAGTTTCACTAATCAAAAGTTCCCCTTCCAAATGTGACTGAAGGAAAGTGTTTCAGGGTTCCCCAAACTCTATAACACAACATTAAGAACAGACCACGATCTCGTTAGTAAACGTAATGCATGGTGAAATGGCGTAGCGGTTGTAGCGCTGTGCTTTGCCTGTCTGTACCCTACCTCGCAGTGAGTCCGGGACAAATTTCTTATTATGTGAAGGCCCCTTTACTCCGCATGGGGGGTTCTCAACCTTATTACTTATAAGGTCCGAATCTGATTTTCATTCAAGATTAGAGGTCCGGAACAATCGGCGATAACAAAATAACATTTAATCAACTCATGTATAACTTTCAAGAAACATATTCTAGTTCATGACAATCACGACAGTCAGAATACATCAGAGTCTAGAGGGAGAAAAGGTGATTTAGGAGCTGAGAGCAAATTCTCCAGTGTAAAGTTAATGTGTGAACAGCACACAGCAACAACACTCTGTCTAGCAGTTAATGTCGCCATGACAATGTTGTCAACAACGGGGAAAATAAGCCACATTAAAACCACATTCATCTGGGGACAGGATGGCTGTAAATGATCTCCAGCTACACTCAACGTCACTAAGAATTTATTGATCAATAGAAAATTTATTTGTCATAATGTCACAATGCATTATATTAATAACAGGAGGTCTGGACTGGGTCCAGATTGACTTACCATTTGGTCCTCAGACTTGAATGAATGTCATTAGTAATATGTGTAATAATTTATTACATTTTGAAAAGTAACTTCCCCAACACTGACTAAGATACAAATGTTTTTCAGCACATCACACTTTTTGTTCTCCTGCTGATGTAACCAGCGCCACATCTTACCAGATGGAGTTGGGCAGAGACTGCATGCTGGTGACTCCGCCGTCAACAGGCACTAAGATCTGCACGTTGCTGAGCGGACCAGGGGAGGCCATGGACTCCGGGTTGTATCGGTAGTCTACCCGCAGGTCTGATGTACTCGGTGTGCACTTCCAGTATACAGTCAGGTTGAGCGGAGTGGAATGGATCCCATCAGACTGCACCTGAACACAGCAGAAACCGTGTAAAACGTCCAACTTTAAATATGAATGCAGCTGCTTTGAGTTTGAGCAATTAGAGCGATGTTTCCAATATCCTAATGAGAGTTTGAAGTTTAATACAGAAGTCTGACTCAACTATATTGAATATCGATTTCAATATAGTTTTGCCACAAACATATTTAGCACAAATGCAAGTCCAAAACAAAAACTAACATGCATCCAAAGCTGAAAGGCAGAAGCCAAACAAAAAAAACTAAATCTTCTTCTTCCAAAAAACAAAAAAGTTGTTTTTGTTGATCTGACTGAGCCAATTCATGGACTGTTTGTTTTACACCTCGGTGAGCTTATATTTCATTATATTCTGAGATTTCTTGATCCACCACATGTAAACTAAAACTTTATTTGTCAAGAGAACTCCAAAAACGTGGGGCCTGATTATGGGGTGGCAGGTTGGCCCTGAGTGGTTTGTGAGGTTTTGTGTAAACTGGAGGCCAGAGTTTGATGCTTGATGACAGTGTGGCCAAACCAGCAGAAAAATCCCTGAACAAAACATTTAACCCTTACCTACTCTAAGGCTACAGAATTTACTGTAAAGTAAAATGAGAGATTTATCATTATCTCTGATTAAACATTATAATACAAATAATTCACCCAGCCATATGTGAAATTATTTTTACAGATTTCTGATTTCAGTTCAAGCTTTCATAACACAGTTTATGCAGGTGGACTTAAAACATAAAATAATGTAATGTATGTTTTTTTGGTTTGTATTAAAGATGATGTTATCTTGAGGTGGCATTTCACGTGAGGCTAAAGGATTTTAGGACAAGGTCTGCAGTTTTTAGCTGTGATCAAGGTTTGAACCAGACGGTCACAAGCTTTTAGAGTAGTAAATTAAATCAGAAAGAGAGTTAGTGACCACAAATTAATTCAATTCCCAAATGGTCCAGATCAAGGGGATGTGCAGCAGGCACAAACAACAGGGGTAAAACTATTTGAAAATTCTAGGAATATTCTTCCTTTTTTATTATTACTAAAGCTGCTTAGGGCTGAAAGATCAAACAGACTTCCAAGAAACAGCTCAATGAAAATACTGTGATATTATTTCTCTTTAACTGTGGAACATGGTTATAACCCCAATTCCAGAAAAGCTGGGACTTTGGGTAAAACATGAATAAAAACAGAATGGAATTATCTGTAAATACTTTTTGACTTGTATTCAGTTGAATACAGTACAAAGACAAGACACTTAATGTTCAGGTAAACAGGTTAAGTGGTAACAGGTGGACGTATCATGATTATTACGATGATTAATATGATCTGGGCTGAAGAGGAAAAGGACCGTTCAGATTGTTACCAGCGCTAACTTCAAAAGCCAGCATCAGTGGTAGTATGGTGGTGTGTTAGTGTCCATGGCGTCATGGGTAACTGTCACCTGTGAAGGCCCTATTAATGCTGAAAGGTACATACAGGTTTTGGAGCAACAAATGCTGCCATCCAGACAACTTCTTTTTCAGAGACGTCCCTGCTTATTTCAGCAAAACAATGCCAAGACACATTCTGCATGTGATCCAGCAGTGTGGCTTCATGGTAAAAGAGTTCATGTACTAGACTGACCTGAGACCCTGGACTGTTGAGCACCTGAACCCGTATAAATAAAGCAAGAATTTAACTTTCAAATCTTCAACAATAAGGGTGCATGGCCTCCAAACGCTTACTGAGTGTTGTTAAAAGAAGTGATGTAACACAGTGGTAAACATGTTCCTGACCCAACTTTTTTGGAACATGTTGTAGGCATCAAATTCAGAATGTATTTATATAAAAAAAGAAACAATAAAGTTAATCAGTTCAAACAGTAAATATCTTGTCTTTGCACTGCATTTAATTGAATACAGGCCAAAAGGTTTTTTTTTACAAATCACTGCATTCTGTTAAAAAGTGGCATATCTCATATTATAAAATACATTCTGTTTCTACTTCCACCCTGCTCACTCCCAGACACTCTTCTTTTTTGCTTCTTTCTCAGACACGTCTGGAGGTTGAAGCACTTGGGGAACTATGATTTTAGAAAGCATTCTTTAACTGCAGTTATTTTATCTGGATTAGTCTCGACGTTGGCTGACTGACCTGATATTTTAGGATGTCCACGTTATAGTAGGAAGCTGAGGGATTCTGCTCGGAGGCTTTTCTGAGGTAGGACGTCAGTGCTTGCATGTTGAACCAGAAGTCCTTGGAATTAGAGTCACTTTGGGAAGGATCACTGCATAAAAGGCAAACAGTCAGAAAGACACACACATTCACTCGCACAGAAGGAGTAATCAGGGGCTCAATTATTCATTGCTCTTCTTGGCTTTGTGTGTAAAGCTCCAATAGCTTGGAAAAAATGACCCTGTTATATCCGACCAGCTACTAAATCATGAATTCCATTTGATTCAATTAGTACAGCCGTGTGGTCCTGGAATAACTGACAGGAACCAGAGCAAGACGCATTAAAAAAAAAAATCAAAAAAAGCTGTTATTTTTCCTCACTTTTTGGAGAGGGATGTGAACTAATCACATCAAATTTGTCTTAGAAAGTCGCAGGTTTAAAATAGAACCAACACATTTCGTGGCATTTTGCACCACATGTGGGGTAAGATATAAATTAAACACATTTGACTGAGACTAAAGAGGTGAGAGAGAAAATAATGTACGTTAAATGAAGCAGCTGTTGTATGAGGTCTGCTGTTCTTTGCTATTTTAGGGTGTGAAGTGTTTCAGAAGAGACATGGGCTGTTGAGAACCTGGCTGTTAAAAAGTCTGGTGGAAAATACTTCCCTGACAGCTTAATGACGGGTTTATGTCAGATTACTAATTGAATTTCCTCTCACTGACGCAAACTACATTTCCTCCATCCTGACTTGTATTATCGGGTCCAGATCCCTCTTTCACTTAACCACGAGTCTGACAAGTTATCAAGTCGTCGGCTCTGCGGAGCTCTTCACTGCGGCCTGGTTGTGTTTCAGCTGCTTTGTGAGGACGCCTCACCTGTATAGTAGCTGTTGGTTGGGGAGGATCTGCTCCAACCTGCTGGTGTTCTTCAGTTTAAAGGTGAGCACGGATGGGGAGGGGTTGGTGGTGAACACCTTGATGATGCCCATGGGGAACGACAGCGTCATGTCTCCTGTGATCTTCACAATGCACCTGTGGAGTGTAGATACATGAATATGAATGATGTCTTAGGCAGCATCTGTTGATTATCTTTCCAATATCTAACTATTTATTTTAACATCACATTAAAAAGTTTGACATCTGTGCCATCTCCCAGCAGCTGCATGAAAGTGCCCAAAATCCTACCAAAGGTTTCTTTTTTCCTTTTCAGGGTATAAGTTGTTGTCTCCATATCATAACAATTACTCATTTCGCTAAGCCATTGGCCCACCTGTGGCCTCTGAATATTCTTCATTGACAGGTGATCAAATTTGCTTGAAGTTAACACATATCCATAAGAATTTGTTTATGTCTTGATATGAATAGGGTGGAATGATATAACCTCAAAATAAAGCATTATTTAGCATTAAGAGGTAGCTTTATATCTAGCATTTTGTGTGTTATTCCTTAGATCTCAAAACAAAAAGTTGCAATCTTTTTGCAATCCCACGTGCAAGTGTGCGTTTAGACTGTTCACATTTAACAAAAAAACTAGCTGTAATATTATTGTTAAACAGATGTATTTTTCCAATTAATTGATATTTGTTTAGTTTATCAAATGTCCGAAAACTGTGAGCGACGCCCCATCATCATTTTCCGGTGCCTAAGGTGACTTCTTCAGATCACATGTTTTGTCTGACAAACAGTCCAAAACTAGGAATTGGAATTGATAAGATTTTTATGGATAACAATTGCATTACCAGTTCTGTTTATCAGTCAAATTATTTAGAGATTCCCTCCTATACAGGTGTTTTATGATCTTGAGCACAATGCACATAGTGCACAGAGTAGAAAAAAGGCTCTTTGCTATGACTCCTTCTTACAGCAAGTTTCCAGCAGCGTAGACACATGATACGCTTGGAGACGTACGATTCCAATAGATTGGACAATTTGGAACTGCTTTTTGACTCCCATCCCTATCCAAAACCCAAAGATATTCTGTTTTATTTAATAAGCAATGATTTACAATAGAGAAACATCTAAAATCCTCACACTTAAGAAGCTGGAACCTGAGAATGTTCTGCATTTTTGCTTGAAAAATTACCACTGAACACATTGAACACATTGGCTTTAGGTCCAGGTGTAACATCATTTCCATCTCCACTTTCCATCTGTATGCCTCTATAGTCTAATATAGATCCATTTTCTGAACAAGTTCTGGAGTCTTCCTGCAGTTGCGGTCGGCCCACTCTGTGCTGGTAACGGCCCACAGCGGGTCTCAACCTGCATTGCTTATGAAATGTTCCATTTGCTAATCCCTGCAAAAATAAGCCTTTTGCACAGCAGCAATTTAGCAGCAGTTAACCAATAAAAGGCTGTATGTTTTCTCTGCCCCAGACTATAATCTGCCCCATGTAGGTTATCCACTCTGAAAGAATGGTGTCAGACTAACGCAAAACATTCCACACACGCAGAGCGAGACGGAGATACACTTTTTCTACTGAGTATAGCGCAGACCCGGCCAGCAGTCCGACACCATGTACTGTGTAACTCATAACGTCATATGTGTTGTAGTTAAAGCTCAAATATGGACAAAAATGTGTATGCGTGCAGGTCCATGTCGGGGCCTTTGAGCAGCAAGAGGTCATGTGAGACTCACTTAGTGGGATCAGCTCCTTTGAAGTAAGCATTAACCGACTCTGTGAAGGCCACAGCAATGGGCAAAGCATCTTGGGATGCCAGGGTCACAGGGCTGGGACCGCGAGACGTCCCTGAGAATGAGAAAAAGCACAGAGTTTGAGTTCTGTTGACTCAGCTGTGGATCAGACTTTTATAACAGCGGTGTCCAAAGCTCACATCAGAATCGAGAGGGTTTGATCATGCAAAGACGTATCATATCACTTATTATATTTCTGTTACTGCATTTCATAAACTCAGTCATATGTTACATATTCTGGTACATTCTGTTATTTTCAAAATAAACAGACACAGGGTATGTTTTTAGAGTAGATCATGCTACAGCTGCTTTAGTTTCAATTAATAACAATTAGACGGGCAGAATGGCCTGAGACAGCATATTAAACAGATAGTTCCTAATTTTTTTAATTGGGGTTGTATGAAGTACTTATCCAGAGTCAGTGTATCTACAGTAGATGGCGGTTAGCATGCTCCCAGTCTGGAGAAGCAGCAGGAGAGTAAGTGCAAAGTGCAAAGATGTATTTTAGTCACCTATAAAAAAAAAATAAAAAAATCAATATCACTTTAAGTAAACGTTATGTTTACACTATTTTCACCACTTTACCTTGCCATCAGACAGAAAACCACTGTTGTATGAGCCAAATATCCCTCTCCAAACCAACCAGACTCCACTGGCAAAATCAGTCATTTTACCTCACAGACCACAGGAGTTGCTTGTCTCCTGCCGCCTAGATCGGTTAGTTATTTACTGTTACTATGTGACTTTTAACCTTTTCAAACACCAAAGTCACACAGTAACACAAGCAAACTCACTGATTGAGGCAGTGGTAGACCAGCAGCTCCTATCTTCAGCTGGTTGAGTGAGAGAGAGTAATATATAATGCGGCTATACAATGCGGTTTCGCATTGTAAAAGGCTGTTTGATGGCAAGATAAAGCAGTGAAAATATTCTACATATAACATACACTTAAACTGACATTGATACGTTTTGCTGCTGAGCCTATTTGGGGTGTCACAATTTCAATTCTGAATCAAAAATTGATCAAAATCAAAAAGCAGGATCAACAAGTCTCCCAGTATTTCTATTTCTCCACTCCCCCTTCTAGCGCAGGTCTGAAGGAAAAATGACAACACTTCATAGATGTCACAGTGTAACTTGCCCGTAGCCTGCAGCTGCACTTTTCACCGACAGAGTCAGAAATGTCTCCAATTCTTTGACTGACCTTTGTTCTAAACCTTCGCTATGGTTATCTAGCAGCTAGTTCAGCATTTCTGCTGGTAACATTTATCCATTCATGTTTTTAAAGTAGATTTTGAAAATGTAAATTACAGTTGTCAGGGCATAAAACCAATGATACAAATCAAGACTCAGTATATGTTTAAATCAAAAACTGAATCAAATTGTGAGCTTAAAATTTAAAGTCAGACTGGATTGTGGATTTTGAGAATCGTGGCAAACTCCAAACTAGGAATGTGCCAGTCGCCATTTTGCTGTTGGTAATACACTGATTGTGGATGAGTACCACACACAACACCACTTTAAACAATCTGAACCATCCCTTTAAAATTACAGTCAACAAAAGTCAAGTCATTCATTACTTCATTACTAATATAAAACAATCATATCTTATCATGTTAGAGGAGTTGATGCTGTTGACAGTTGGACAGATGTGAGAAAAGGTGAAACATGGAGAGCAAACAAGACAGAGAAATGCAATCACTGCAAAGCAACATGTCCAGTTGTTCAAATCCAGCCCATCCAGCTGCAGACTGGTGTTAGTTTGAGTTAAATACAGAGGAGAGTCCTCTTGTATGAACTTCAACTGTACCTGCTGGTGTTTCACACCGCTTCTCAAAGGTAGGCAGCTTCGCAATGAACACATCATCCTCTTTACACCAGATTAAAAGGCATAAAGAAGAAAAAGAGGAGATAAACAAACCCAGAGAGCACAAATGTAAGGAGAGGTGATGACGCTGAGCACAGTTGTGTGATGATGGCAGGTGAGTCCTGAGCTGACAACTCTGATATGATTGCACAAAGAGCTAACAGGCCCTAATGATGACATTCTTAGCATCAGTGAAATGTATGCAGAGTGGAGATGATTGACCACGGAAACATGAGTGTCTCTCAGGGAAATAAGAGTTTGGAGATGCTGACTCACTTTGGCTTAGTAGAAAGAAAGGAGAGAGGGAGAGCAGCTCTGGCTCTGGGGAGGAGAGGGAGGGAGCAAAGGTGTGGTCAGCTCCTGTAAGGAGAGCAGTCAAGGAAGGAAGGAAGGAAGGAGAGGAGTGAGAGAAAAGGGAAAACAGCACATTGTGTTGCAGAGACAAAAGGTATGTGGGAGGTTGGTGAAAAGGTGAAGAAAAGGAGAATAAAAACTCAAAGAAAAGGGGAGATTTTCTATACACGGAGCAGACTGAGGAAGCTTACCAACAGTGGGGGTGTTACCAGCGCTGAGAGAGGCATTTGAGGACAAGGAGGAGGAGCTCTCTGCCCGAGCGAGTGGTGCAGTCGGAGGAGGGCTGGCGTTAGATGTCTTGGGTGGGCTGAACGGCCGTACCTGAGTGAAGGAGTTGATCAGTTAGGATGTATTACAGCCAGCCAGCCAGCCGCAGCAGTTCAGCCAGGTAGCCATCACACACAGGCAGACAGTGCAGCTCAAGCATAAGGTCGATAGCGCTGTGATAGGCCAATATTGGTTTGATCATATCGGTTGACCAATTTATTAGTTGTCTCTAATTATGGTTTTGAGAGACACTTAAACCATTCACCATCTTTCTTTCATGCACAGGGACAGTTACTCACGATCTCATTGATTCCCGTGAGTTTTCCAGTGGGGAGTTTGGGCCTGGAGGAGGGTCGTGGTGGAGGCACCAGGGCTCCAGCTGTCAGTGGGGTAGTAGGTCGGTTTGGTACTGGAACTACACAGAGAAACGCATGTGCGGTTTACTGGTTAGTGGCTGTTAAACAGCTTGTGAATCGGTTACAACCAAACAGGTTTACAGGCGTTGTTACAGTGCTTCATTCAAGAAGATGCAAAACCATCAAGCATCAAGACCTCTAGTATAAAAAACATAATAGCAAAACATGTTTGCAAACATGAAAAATCATAAAAACACATTCCAAAATTAATTCAACAAAAAGAAACTCAAAGACAAACATGTAAACCAGGCAGTGAGTTAGAAAAGCATATGTACCATAAAATAATGAAAAAACAACTCAAAACATTCAAAAATATGCAACTTCAAATACAAAACAAATGCACAATATGAATACATACAGTTAAGATAAAATAAAATAAAACAAAATAAAATATAAAACTGAAACTCCAAACCTCAGGCATTAGACATCAGTAATAATGTTACCATTGAATATTTTGCTTGATGGAGCAGCTGCCATCGCCCTATCTGTAATCCCACAGAAGACATCAGAGAAACCGTCCTCTCTGCTGCCCGTCGCTTTACTGCTGGCATCAGCGGAGTCATCAGAGAGGAAGTGACTTGATCTGCCGGAGCCTGATGGAGGCCTCTGGGGCTCCTTCACAGATGACCCTGAGCTCTGACGGCGAGGTGGAGCGAAATTCTCACTGAAGGCGATCCACTGGCTCTGGGACCAGGACACGGAGGAGAAGGCGTCCACGCTCTTTGGAGGGCTGGCGGCCAGCGGGCTTTTGATGGGGTCGACGGGCTCTGTCGGCAGGGTGATGGGGGCACTCTGGGCCCTCGCCGGTGTGGGCTTGAGTGCTTGGAAAGGGTTTTCTGGAGAGTCCCAGGGGGAGGATGCAGACGAGGAGAAAGAGGAGACTTCTTTGGATTGTTGGCTCTCTGCCAGGGGAGGAGAGCGCTCCTG